>PVKM010027219.1:0-18251 GCA_004027735.1 Carollia perspicillata | reverse complement strand
TTATTAACTCTATAAATTTTTATTGACTGTACTAGAGGCCAGGCACTCATCTCAGCATTGGGGATGTAACAGTGAACGGAAGAGACAAAGTTTTGTCCCTGTGGAGCTCATTTGAGCTGATAAACAGCAGCATTGAAACAGTATGCACATAGACTGTGCTGCATAAACAGGCTGCGGAAAATGGTAGCTCAGGGTTGTGTCAGGTGGCTTGGGAAGGCCTCACCGAACAAGGTGAGGGAGTAAGTGTGTTCCGGGCCAGGGGCACAGCAAGTGCAAAGTCTAGGAAGTAGAAATATGATTGACTTGCTCAAGGAAGAGCAAGGAGGCCAGAGTGACTGAAACACAGTAGGAAGATGGTAGTTGAAGATGAGGCTGGGAAGACGGGGTGGGGGATTGGCGTCTTTAGGTCAACAAACGTGGCTACGAGAATGTTGGCTCTTTCTTCCTCCAAGCAGCATGGGAGCCATGGGAGGGTGTGGAGCAGAGGAGGGGCATGACCTGGCTTAGATTTTTTCATGTACTGTCTGGCAGCTGTGGAAAGAGGGACTGCAGGAGCGAGGGAGGAAGCTGGTAGGAGGCTGCTGCAATAAAGCAGCTGATGGGCTGAGGTGGGAGGTGGTAGTGATGTGGGGGGCGGGGAGCTGGATGTACAGTGGAGGCAGGACCATGGGTTTGGCTGTCTGAGAAGCATTTAATGCAGTTGCCCATCTTCCTCCTGGAAATCCTCCCTTCGTCTCCTGCTTTTTCTCTGACCTCACTCTTTTACTCTCACTTTCTTTCCTTCCTTTCTCAGGTGCTGGGGTCCCCAGGGCCCTGTCCTCAGTTCTCTCCTGCCCACTGCTTTCTCAGCTCCTCTTCCCACATCACCTCAATCTGTAGGTCTCGGGGCCACTCACCCTGTGGCCACTGGACACCGAACACTTGCTCCTTTCCTGCCCCTGCTGTCCAACCTTTTGCCTTCTTGCCGCACTGTCACTCCTCCACTCCTCAGCTCTCACATGCTGAGCTCCTGCTTGGTCTCCTCCCTGGCCTCCACACCTCCACTCTGTCCCCATTGACTTGTCCCCCGCTCACAATTCACCCTGTAACTTGAAACCATTCCTTAAAATGCTCCAATGCTCCCACCTCACCCACTCACGTACAGGTGGAAGGCCAACCCCACCATGTGGCGCCATGTGCCAGCGCTCTCCGAGCTCCAGTTTCAGCTCCAGCCCGTGTACGGTTCTCCATTCCCAGGAGGCAGCACCCTCCCTCACACATGTGTGCCCCTGCACACACTGCTCTTTCTGTTTGGAATGCACATGTGTGTCTTGCCCATCTGGAAAACTCTGATGCACCCTTAAATAAGTCACCTGGGATGCTTTACTGCAGTAAACCCACCCATCAAGGACATTCGTTGTTACTTTACAAAAGTCTGGAGGTGAGGGGCAGTGCGTGTCAGGGGCTTAACACAGACATCTGGGACCCAATCCTCCATAGCTTCCCAAGTGCCTCCTCAGAGTTGTGCTCACTCCCCCTTCACAATTGTGCTCATGGCCTCAAAGTGGTTGCCAGAGCGCCAGGCACTGCAGAGTTGAAGCAGGAAGTGGGAGAATGGGGTGCAAAAGAGTTTCTTCTCATGGGCTTGTCTTTTATCAGGGAGGAAACATTTTCTCAGAACCCTTCAGCAGACTTCTCTTGCTGTCTGCTGATGACTGGTCATGGTCACCTCTGGACCAATCACAGGCAGGCAGTTACAAAAATGTCATAATTAACATGGGACCATCATCATTCAAACTCTGGGATTATGCCTTTTAACTCCAGTGAAACATGAGGGTCTTGTTAAAGAACAGAATGAAGAAACAACTATAATGTAGACACCATGTGTGAAGTGTGCTCTGTAGCCCCCTCCCCTGTGATGTCTCCCCCCATGCCCTTCTCTGGAATAGACAGAGTTTAAACCCTAGACCATGTTCTAATCACTACAGGCTCTGGGGTCACTACAGGCTCTAATGTTAGCCCTAAGATCCCTGTGTCACCGAGGAGGGAACTGAGACCCAGAGCTGGAAAGGACAGGTAGACATTGAAGGTCAGAGGGAGAAGGGACTGGTCTGAGAGCTCCCACTGAATTTCTACCGGAGATAGGCTGGCCAGTAGAACTTTGTGCAGGGATGGAGAGTGTACATGTCTGCACTGTCGGTGACCACTAGCCCTGTGGCCACTGAACGCTTGGAATGTGGCTAGCGGAACTGAGGACTGAATTTGTATTTCAATAACCACGTGTGGTCAACAATTGCTGTATGGGGTGATGCAGCGATAGAACCAGGGTGTGAAAGAGCAGCAGGCAGATAGATGGCCTCCAATGTGTGAACTGAAGTTTCCCACATCCTGGCCCTCGCTGCGGGTGGGGGGAAGGGGCTACCGACGAGAATTTGTCACTAGAAATGCAATTATAAAAATGTCACTAGAAAGGACTTGGCAGGGTGAGGAAATCATTCACCCACCCCAATAAATTCCTGGAAATTATTCACCTGAAGAGTGAGAAACAATGCCCTAGCATTTGTTCTGCTCAGGAGCATTTGCCCGTGGAGTCCACTGTACCCACAAGTGGCAGGAGGTGGCCTCCAGCCTTTCACCTAAGACAAACTGATCTATTAAGGCCTGGGCTCTGGGAGCTGGAGGGGGTGGAGGTCAAGAGACACTGTCCAGGCAGTCTTTTACGTTAGTGCAAGGGAAACTGAGGCCCAGACAGGGACATGGTAATGATAGAGGAGGTGGTACTTTAGCCAATATGTCTGTCATAGGGCTGGGCCCTTGCCAAGGTCTTCACGGTGGCCTCCCCAGCATCCCTTCTCCCTCCTCCCCACTAAGCAGTGGTCATGAGGTGTTGGAGGTGATTGTCTCTGCCTCAGCTCCAGCACCAACATGGACTGGCTCGAGCCCCAAGGCATGGTCCTATCACTTTATTGCAGTGATGGATCTATAGTGACTGCCTAAGCCAACTAGTATGTGGAGACAAGTCACCCTGAGGTGAAGTCAACATCCAGAGAACTACAGAGAAGAGTCACAGAGGAGCAGAGCTGGAGCCTCAGTTAAACCATGCCTGAAGTCATCATGCATTTTTTTGAAATTCTTGAAAAGTTTGGAATTTTCTGTTATGTGATCTAATCAATTCCACTTACACTTTTTTGACAAGTTAAAAATTTGGTGTTCTGTTACCTACCAGCAAAACCGTCCTTCCTGATGCAAAATCTGATGTCCATTCTATTATCTACTGCACAAGTTCTTCTGCAGTACCACGGACAAAGAGATCCAGAAAGTGACAGGCCTTCTCCTGGGTCCTCAGTTTGTCAGGCAGAGGGAACTGAAAAACAACTGTGCTGGACCACATTGTTCCACTGAATTCACACAGAGGGTCTGTGAGTTAGCCGTGGTGACCTATTTTACAGAAAAACTAAGACTCAGAGGTGGAAAGGGCACCACCCGCCCTCTCACGATAGTGCTGCAGGAGAGCTGGGACCACAGACCCGTTACTCTGAGCCCCAGTTTGGAGATGTTACTTGAAGAGCTCTGACTACCACTTTTTCCTTTGCCTGAGAATTCTCTCCTAACCTGTCTGGGTATGGTTGTTTTCTCATTCTGTGTTCCTTTTCTGTCTCAAAGGACTTGCATCTAAAGACCTAGATGGATGCCTTTCAGCTGGTGGCTGCATCGACAGAACCTGTAGCAGTGATGGCCATGTAACAAACCACCCTGAAATTGTGTGACTTAAAGCAACCATTTATTATTGCTCACAAGTCTATGGTCAGCTGGGTGATTCTCACATAGGCCAGGTTTCAAGTCTCAGTGACTTGAAAAAATAAGAATTTACTGAAGGGTTAGTGGGAGCTCACAAAACCATGGAGCCAGGAGGGCCCAGTTTGGAAAGTGACCCAGAATATCTAGGTGAGTTGATGGGGCACAGACTGTCCTCAGTGACACCACCTCTGAGGGAACTTCTCAAGTGCTCATATCCGTGGGCACCAAGAGACACATAAGACTGGTTTCTGTTGTACTGTCTGTAGTAGTGAGATCCTGAAGACAATTACACCTGTGTCAGCTGTTGCTGCGTAGCAAAGCAACCCAAAACTTAATTGCATAAAATACAAGCTGTGTTAGTGCTCTTGAACCTATGCCTCACCTGGGCAATTCTGAGGTTTTCGCATTTTGGAATAATCATATAGCTGTTAAAATGAATGAACTTGAGTTACAAATGCCAACATGGATAAATATGATATTGAGACAGGAAAGCAAGGCACAAAAATAATATTTACATCTGATACATTTGTATAATGTATCAGACTTTTGTAAGACTTTTTTTTTTTAATAAAAAGGGGGGTGGTGATCTGAAGGACTCTGCAGAACTGGCAGAGACCATGTGGTCACTCTCTGATGACTTGTCTCCCAATTTCTCCTTCCTCAGTTTTATTCAAACTGTGGGTGGCTCTCTCAAGAGGAGGGAGGGAAGGAGCAAAGGGTAGGGGAGACGGAGGAAAGGAGGGAAGAAAGGAAGGAAAGAAGGAGTGTAGGAAAGAAGGAGACTGGGAGGAAAGTGGGCATTTGGGTGAGCCGAAGGAGCTGTGTCTCTCAAGGTGGGTGTGTGCCCCACAGTGTCCTCATCCCCAGAGGTTGGCCCTGGCATGCAGCAGGCCCTTGATTAGTTTCTTTGACTGGGCGGCTATGAAATTTCCTAGGGGACATGGTGACAGGGGGACAGTCACCATCCTTTCTCCAGGTTGACACTGAATGTCCTTTGACTTGATGTCTTGTGACACTTACCACAGACAGTGAAAGATGATGCTCCATCGGTCAGGTGTCTCCCAGCAGCTTCCTTCTTAGCATACCCCTGTCTCCTTTCTTTTGCCTTCATATACACTCAGACCTCTACCATCTGTGGCCAAAGGGTCCTTTGTCTTTGTGTCTACCCAGCTTCCCCACTGCTGCCCTCAGTGCCTAGGCTGCTGTCTAGAAGCAGAGCCCAAGGCAGGGATTAGCTACCCGTGGTTTATTGAGGGAGCTCTTAGGAGAGACCTGGAAGGGAAGGAAGGCAGCAGGAGGAGGCAGGGGAAGAAAGCAAGGGAGGACGTGGTTTTAGGAGAAGTCTGGCTTTAACTTGACTCCATGGGAACTTCAGAGAATGTCCCCCGCTGGGACAAGGGGACTGGACTTTGTAACAGTCAGTCATTGGTCAATCATTGCTCCTGGGGTGCATTAGGGATGAGACATAAACCTTCCTGTCATCTATTTCCAGATGCTGAGGGCACTTCTTCAGTCAAGGCACAGCTGTCAGCTGAGTGATGGCTTCCCTGCTCTGTAACAGGGACCTGGGCTTGGCATCAATAGCACCTGTTGCCCTCAGCAACACGGCTGCACCCATGCTCTGGGACCTGAGTTGTGTTGGCAGGTGGGGAGTTCCTTGGCCTTCTGCCCCAGTGCAATGAAGAGTTGGGCTCCTAAGTTTTCTTGAACCTCAACTGTTTTCAGTAGAAAGAGTGCCTTGGACAAGATGAGAGACTATTGACATGAGCACGCTGAGCACATTTAAAAACACTGGGAAGAATGCAACTCTGCTCTGGATTTCTGGCCTCTCTTCAAACCAGGAAGATTCAGCACCTCAGGCCCATACCCCTTCAAGGCCCTCAGCCAGCCAGCACTGGGTGGTGCACCCTGCACCTGGGCACAGCGCCCCAGCTCCCCACAGCCCTGCACACTTCCCCGCACTGATGGCAGCTGCTGAGCTCCTCAGACTTCAGCAGTCACGGCCTAAGTGACCTCTGGCTTTTGAGCTCAAACATTCCACCTCTGTATTTTGAATGACATTCTTCTTATCGAGTACCTCTGTGTACAGCTCTACAGCCAGCTACTTTACGTTTAAAGTTGACAGGTAACTCTCAACCTCTCACTAGAAAAAAAAACAAAGACAAAACCCAATTTTCATTTTGCTGGGAACAGGCACAGGGAGAGGACACACAGATTTGGGTGGTCACATCAAGGAGCTTATTTCTAGGATCTCTCACAGCTTGGAGACCCTCGGAGTTCTGCTTGCTGTCTAGACCTGTCTCCTAAATTCTGGACCTCCGTGTCCCAAGGCTTTCTCTCATTCCCACTGGGATGTGCCACCAAGGCCCCAGACCCAGCACATCCAGACTGAACCCACATCTCCCTACAGGAGGGAGGAAGGACACACCTGTGGGGCCTTCAGCATGCACCGCTGCTTCTGGTGGCCTGTGTGCTTCTGAGAACACTGTCTCCTCCTGTACTGTAGTGTCTGGGCCTTGTGCAGGCTGAGGCCCCAGAGCATAGTCTTCCACACTCCACAAGCCTGGGGCTGGTTAAGGATGGACACAGAACCTGGCCTGAGCGAGGCCAGAGCAGGGCGTGCACGTGAGTTGCAGGACTGCTGGGCCCACATGTGCATGTGTCTATGGGAGTATGTCAGTAGGGCAAGACAGGGCAGTAGATAAGGAAAGAGGCTACTGTGTGATCCAGGCAAAAAGTGCTAATGGCTTGAAGCTGGGTGGTTGCCATGACAATAGAGAGGCAGGGTGGACTTAGAGAGATGGAGGAGAGAGAACCCAGAGGGCTTGGCTATGGATGAATGTAAGTTCAAGGGCAGAGGGAGGGTGCGGGGACAGGTTGGGATGGTTTCCAGCAATTGGTTGGGGTCCCTGGTTGACTCTCAGCTGAGCAGAGAAGGGGCCTAGGGGGAGCAGGGCCTCACCTAGACATCCCCTTGGCTAGCCAGCAGTGTCCAGCCCTTCAGGCAGAGCACTCTGACCCTGACCAGAGCAGCGAGGCTGCAAGCTTTTGCTGCAGCCTCAGCTTTGCAGGAGGGTGTGAAAACCCTGCTACAGTCCTGTGCATAGGCATGAGGGCCTACCCAGGGCCATGAAGCTGGGCTTAGGGTAGGAGTGGTAAGTGCTACCCTCTCTGCTGCCACTGCCCGCCCCCCCATTCAGGGGCCCTGAGACCCCTGGGGAGTCAGGAGCCAGGCCCCTTTTCTCTGACACCAGAGGTTCTGATGGTCCCTGAGCTGAGATAAGTGTGCTAAGGAGGCAGCTCTGCTGTGGGACCCTCTCTGGGATACACATCCAGAAGATGAGCTCAAGTACTACTCCTGCCTGGGGATATCACCCAGTCCGGGCCTGTCCCCCAGGGCTCAGGGACACAGCCTACCTACCATCCCAGAGGCCCCCAACTTCTCTCTATCACACACACACACACACACACTCACATTTTCACACATATGCCAGAAGCTCAAAACCTCCCACAACTTTGCTTTCTCCCCTTGACACACCCTGTACTTGTCCTCTTGCCTGCTGGGCCCTGCACACACTACCCTGTCTCACACTCACACTGGCCCACATTCACACGTGTACACAGGCACTGCTGCACAGACATACTCTCACACCCATGTCTGACTGACAGCCACCCTAAGGTCACACACACTCTCGTTCCCAACCCCTGAGCATAAAGCACGTGTACCCTCATCCTGGAGTTCATGCCTATCTGCAAACCCACAGGTGCCCTGTGACTGCCTCAGGTAGCTCGGAGACAATGAGAGTCACCTAAGGAGGCTGTGTTGTCCCCCATCTCTGCAGAGCTGTCTTGGAGTCAGGAGGAGGAGGCCTGTGACTCAGAGGCCTCTGCAGTGAAGATGGGAGAGTCACTGGGAAGCCAACCCAAACCTGTAAAAAGGGGAGCTTTATCCAGGTTAAAGCTGGCCAGGTGCTGGAGCGAGCTTCCATCACAGGAGGTGTGCAAGCCTGGGCTAAACCACTCCTAGATGGAGAAGGTGGAGAGGGGCCCAGAGACTCTGGAAGCTGAATGAGGTTGGTGGGGGAGGTAAGACGAAGGAGCTGGGCCAGGCAACGAGCTCAGGGATGATGAAGGAGCCAGCTGGGGCAGGAAAGGGGCGAGAGGGGCAGGCAAGGGTGGGTCTAAGCAGCCCCAGAGGGTGAGGACTGTCTCGCCATGGCCACCATAACTCAGCCGGGGAGGACAGTTTCCTTTCTCCTGAGTGATTTACTGCCTCCTTCGGAGGGGCGGGGCCCATTCTTTGAACTTCAAAGAGATCAGTGAGTGAAGCCCTAAAGCCTGGGCAGTGGTGTGCCAGCTGGCTGAGCCCAGAGGCCTGTCCCCATCAGCCTACCGAGCCTCCTGGTCTGTAAAAGGTGGTGGCAGCACCAGAGTCCCGTGAGGAGGGCAGGGAAGAAGCTTCTGCACTTGCTGTAAATGCCCAGGGCCGTACTGCTGGGGCTCTGCACCAGCCTCTCAGTCCTGGGAGCTCTGTTCAGGATGGAGAGGACTCTTGTCTTTTCTTATACTTTTAGGAATTCAAAAAAAAAAAGAGCTCAATCATTCCTTTATCATCTTCACAAAGACAGAGACGGGAGGCATTCTTATTTTTTCTTTCCCCATTTCACAGGTGAGTAAATGGAGGCACGGAGACATTGGGTCTGCTTCCTAACCACACAGTTCCCAGTCTGTCCTCAGAACTGCTCATGGCTTGTACACCTAGGGTTAATAGTGGAGCAGTATTCATTTGTTGAGGTTTTTTTTTTATGCCTTTCTGTGAAGGATCAGCTGGTCTGGGCTCTGCCACTGTGTCGTGTGTGACCACAGCTGCCCTTGCCATCTCTGGGCCTCGGTTTCCTCTCCTGTAAGAAAGGGCTGTACACCAGTGTGCTGACACTCTTACTTGAAAAGACCCACGAGCTCCATGGTAGGGACCTTAGTGCTTGGGTCAGACCTGTAGAGATGTTTTCTTTGTTGTTTCCTATGTGTTATATACAGCATTCAGGACAGGTGTTAATCAATGTTAAAAAATAGGTTTCCCATAAATATCTGGGTTTCTATCTTGTCTTAAAGAACCGGAAACTCTGGTCATACTGGTGTTACCAGCTGCTAACCGCTGGTTGCAGCTCAGAGAGGTTCCCAGTCAGGTGGAGGTTATGCTTCCAGCCCCTAGACCCCTTCGGCCAGTGCCCTCATTATGTGCTCTCTTTGGCCCCCAGAAACCCCTGAGTTTGACACAGCCCTCACTTGTCTGAACAGACTTGCTTTGGAATCCCTGTCCTGTTTTTTACCTGCTGTGTGACCTTGGGCAAGTCACTTAACCTCCATGTGCCTCAGAGTGGACTAAGGCATGTGGCACTTGGAGAGGGCACCACAGACTTTCTTGGCATTTTGTCTGTGCTTAGGAGACAGCATGGCTGACTGCAGGTGAGCTTGGTGGGCCCATAGGGGAGTGCAGGGCCTGGCCCTCAAAGTGTTCACGGGAGATGAGCTGGAACACAGGAAAAAACTAATGTCAGGGAAGGCAGTGGTGTGGGGAGTGGCCAGGGCTGTGAAATCAGAGGGACTTGAGGCTGAGCTCTGGTCCTGACACTTCCCTGCTGTGTGACCCTGAGAAAATTACTTAACTTCTCTGGCCCCCATTTCTGTGGATTCTTCTTCCCCTGAAGGGTCATGACAGGGTGCTTGTGGGATGCAAGTGAGTTAATGTGGGGCAGTGCCTGGCATGTAGCTGCTGCTCTGTGAGTACCAGGGAGCTTTAGGGACCAAAAGAAGGCACCGGTGAGGGAGGACAGGGCCCTGAGATGGCTTTCACAGAGACCAGAAAGTTGGGGAAGGTGTGGACAGGAGGGTCTGAGGATGAAGGAGGAGGGAAGTATAGGGAGGAGTGAAAAGAGCTTGGTCAGACTGCAGCTAATCTGGGAGGGGTGCAGGGAGGTGCCCGAGGGCTGGCAGAGGGCTGAGGGGCTCAGACCTCACCTGGCAGTGGGGATCCAGGAAGCCCGTAAGCAAGGCCTCTCTCTGAAGTCAGCTGTGCTGTAAAAGGGTGCACGTCATGCCCCTCCTTTTCGGGTTGCTAAGAATATTATCCTCAAAGATATTACCTCAGGGCCATGAGGAGAGCAGTGCTACTGCAGGTTGGATTTGGATCTTTTAATTCAAATCCCCCCCCTGCCCCCCTGCTCCACCCTGGAAGTCAAGTGCTTCCTGAAGATTTGCCAGGCTGAAATGAGCCAGGGCTTTGGGTTTAGAGTGACTAGTGGCATATCCCAGCTCTACCCCTGCATGTCCCTGGCAGAATTCCTTGTACCCCTTGAGCCTCAGTTTCCTCATCCATTAAATTCAGGGATCAGGAAGCTTGGAAGTTTCCTTTCAGTGTAGGCATGTCTGGTCTCTCACCTTCGAGGGTGAAAGTGGTTTTGTAGAAGAGAGGAATGGAGACAGTTGCCTCCACCCATATCTGGTGAGCTGGGACTGAGACTTATTTGCTGGCTGGGGGGCAGGAAGAGGGAACCCTCCCCAGCTGTTTTTTCCTGCTGCCAGAGTGCAGAAATACACAAAGACAGAAAGTCTGTTGAGTCTTTACTGCATGCTGGACCTCATCTGGGCCCCACAGAGCAGACGCCACAGGCAGAAATGCGTGGCCTGCACCCCGAACGCAGCCACGTGGCGGCAGCAGGCTCCTCAGCCTGCTTGAAGAGACGAGCTGCTTGTATTAGAGGGAAAGCCTTGGTTGGGAATGTGCGCTGTCTTTTAGGAATGATTTGGGGGCCATAAATTTTCAGTAGCGAGGCAATCTTCCGAGTTTTCATAACACTGAAGAGTTTAGACTTGTCTTGAGGGGTAACAATTTCACCCAAGTAATGCACCAGCTCCAACTATTTGTTATTATAGAGGTGGGTTTTTTTCTCCTTAAGGTGGAATCCTCCTCAAATTTCATGCTCTGCTTTAACTTGTTTTATTTCACCTGGAACACGAATAAAAATAGCCCATGAGATGTACGGATGGTGGAGGAAGGAAGGAGGGCACAATGTTCGCTGTATGTCTGGCCCACAGTGCAGACTCCTAAGGCCAGGGCCGGGGGAGCTGTGCTCTGGGAATCCTTATGACAGACAGGGAGGTTATGTCTCAGAGGGAACTGTCAGCCTGCCTCAAGTCTCACAGGTGGGCATTTGAGAGCCAAGATTCAAACTCAGGGCTATGTGACTTGAAAGTTCGTTTTGGGGGAGAAATCCATTTGGGGCAAATCTCTTGAATCCCTATTCAGAACTCACAGCCTAAAGCTTATCTCCGGTGGCTGAGATAATGCTCTCTGCAGCTGAAGTGCCAACTTCGAGCGTGAACAAGATTGCAGGGAGTGGATGTTTAACATAGCTGATTCGGGCCTCTCTGAGTCTCCTCAAAGCCCCTTAGAAGCCCTGTTTCCATGCCAACCATTGCTGTGCCACTCACAGGCATTTTTATCAACTCCCTAAACCAGGCCCTGAAAGCATGCCAAAGGGGACTGTTTCTGTTTCGAAGCAGTCATTTGCATGTCATTTGCATATCCAGTAATTTTTCTGGGTTCTCTCAAAACAGGGACTGGCTGACACAGTGAGTGCATTGTCTCTAAAGCGTGACTTGACCGAATAAAGGGGCCTCAAAATTGTTCTGTATGTTGATGGACGGACTGGGGCCACTGATCCCAGTCCCTGCAGGCTGTCCTGGGGAAGGGGCGGCAGGTGGGTGTGAGGGCCCAGACACAACGCTGGGTTAAACAGGGAGGGGGCAGTGCCAGGAAGACAGAATCCTCTCAGAGTCAACCAGAATGTTCTGGGAGCAGAGGTTTTGAGAACAGAGTCTTTTGTTTTTAAGAGCGCTTCACCTTTATGGGCACCATTAGGTGCTTTATATGTTTCTCACATTTTCCTGTAAGTGAGGTATGGTCACACAGGTGAGAAAAGGGGCAGTCACTTGCCCCCTGCCAGGTGAGAGGTCCAGCTGGAGGTGGCGGTTGGGAATTCTGGGAGAGAGCAGGATCCAGTGACCTCAAGAGGAACACAGAGGGCATTTCAGGATGGGACAAAGCTGTGGACAGAGATGTATTAGTCAGCTGGGGTTGCCCAACAAAGTACCACAGGATGGGTGCCTTAGACCACAGATATTTTCCTCATAGTTCCAGAGGCTGGAATTCTGAGATCTGAGTATCAGCAGGGTTGGTTGCTCTGAGGCCTCTCTCCTTGGCATGTCTTCTACCTGCGTTTTCACAAGGTCTTCCGTTTTTGCGTGTCTGTGCTCAAATCTCTTTTTACAAGGACACCAGCCAGATCGGGTTAGGGCTCACTCTGATGGCCTCATTTTAACTTACCTGACTCTTTAAAGACCCTGTCTCTACTCCAAGCTTAGTCACGTTTTGAGGTACTGGACATTAGATATCATTTGAATTTGAGGAGAACTCAACTCACTCTGAAACTGGATATGTAGATGTCAAAGGGAACATTGAGGAGGACATGAGAAGTAAGGCAGGGGATGGGAGAGGGCTTGTTTCTGGAAGCCTTGAATGCTGAGGTGAAGCCCAGGTCCTCCACTACAGTGTGATGAACTCATGCCAGAGTCCTCAAAGCAGGCAGCGTAGGGAGCAAAGGACATTTGGAGCCAACTAGGCTGGTGTCAGCTGGGTGGGACTGCGCCAGGGCTACCTGGAGGAGTGGACATCTCTTTCAGTAGCAACTCATGGCTCAGAGCATGGCTTCCTTGTGCGGGCCACTTTTCTGGGAGCTGATGGGCCTTTCAGTCCAAGGCAAGTCACTTGGTCTCTTTGCCTAGTTTTCCCCCAAAAGCAGAGCCTGAGGCTTAGGAGGTGGTGCTCTGGAGCTCCAGGAGTAGAAGACTGGGATAAGAAAGGCATGGGAAGGGAAAGCCAGTCCAAAGGGCCATTATTGAGACAATTGCTGGTATGGTCAACTGGGACCCAACCTTGCTGGGGACTCTCTGAAGACTGTGTAGGGCATCTCAGGATTTTCCCCTGAGGGATGGAAGAGGTCACCATTGTCCACTGGAAGTTCTCCATGGAGTGGAGTGCAACTCCCTGCACTTCCTGGTTCACCCCCAGTCAGCATGGCTCTGGGGTCAGCCATGTCCCCTGTGGTAACTTCAGGTTCATGGACAGTTGGGAGCCCAAGGGATATTTTAAACCTCAAAGACTCTTTTTAGTCCAGGATCATTGTTTCTTTAACAAGACAGTTTCCTCCAAATTAAATTTCTGATTTGTATGATTCTAGTTAATTCCATGTGCCAACAGTTATACCCATAGCTCTCTCCTAGACTTAATGGTCAAGCCCCATTTGTGTTTCTCCGACTGCCTTGACTCCCTGCCTCTCGTCCACTTCATCATGACAAACTTGAGGCTATGACATTGAGTGGGAATGTCAACATGTGGCTCCAGTTACACCTACTACAGTGTGGCTGGTTGTTCCAGCCACAGCTGGAATGAAAATGTAGCCCAGAGCAGGTGATGTGGGGACAAGGGGTGTCTGATACCCTCTGCAAGCCGGCAAGAGTGTAACTGATGGAACCACCTGCTTTTGAGAGCTGGATTCCCTGTTGACATTCATGTTTTTGACACACTTACCTGTGTGTCTCCCATGCCAGGCTCTCTGCTGTGTTAGGCTGGGCACATAGAGGGAACAATTGGCATTCTTAGTGAGGAATGTTGGGAAGAGGCTTATGTAGACTATGAGGAAGGCACAGGGCAGGGACTGGCCTGCCATTTCTGCTCAGGGGGAGGGAAGTGTCATGAGGATGTCAGGATCAGAATGCTGAGGTTGTGCAGGTGTATCCCAGGCAGCATCCAGGCATCCAGGCCTAGGCATCATAGACAGAGGCACCTGTGGGCACCGTGTGACCCCGCATTTTGCAATCTGGCATGTTTCCAGTCTTCTTAGGGGATATTAACAGGTGCATCTCTCAGGCTAGCTTGCACTTAAGGACTGAGTTCTGGTTGTAAGGCTATGGGCAAAAGTGACTCATGCGATTCCAGGTCTGGACCATAACAGGCCTCGTCCTCTACACGGGTCATCTCCACACACAGGCTGGACGGTGCCAGGACAGACTCAAGGCCACACAGTGAAGATTCTCGTGCACATGATGGAGGAAACTTGGGTCCCCACATGACTGCAAGGAGGCAAGCTCCTTGGCCAGATAAACCTTTGTAGTGATGAACCACTGAGACTCTGGGGCTATTGGTCATAGCTGTCAACCTTCTCTTGCTGATATAGAAATTTTATTATTTGAAGTGCCGTGTTATTGTAGAACCTAAAATATGTGGTATTGGGTTAGCTGTTGAGTGTCAGATTATGTAGAAACTGACATCAGAGTCTTTGAAATACGGCAGTCTGTGTAATGTAGTGGTAATATATTTGGGAGAAGTGCTACCTACGGTACTAACTTATAAGGCAGAGCATATGGGTGCTGAACCTATAGCTCTAGGGTAAGTGATCGGAAAGAACTAATTAATTAGCATATCTTGAACACTTTTGGCTGCATTTGGCTGGTGTTATAAGAGATGTGCCCAGGAGAGTAACAGCTGATTTGAAGCAGAAACAAAAGGGAATAGAAAAAGGGCAGTTTTCAGGATAGGAAAAGCCAATCACTTCTGGATCTGAAACTGTAGGAAATAAGATTGAGAAAAATGTCAGGCTGCCATGAAGATTAGATGAAGGATTCGACATTCCCACTCAATTTCATAGCCTAGAGAGGCAGGGAGTCAAGCAGTCGGAGAAACACATATGGGGCTTGGCCATTAAGTCTAGGAGAGAACTATGGGTATAATTGTTGGCACATGGAATTAACTAGAAGCAAATAGATCAGAAACTTAATTTGGAGGAAACTGTCTTGCTAAAGAAACAATGATCCTGGACTAAAAAGAGTCTTTGACTGAAACCCAATTCTCCACGAACCAAGCTCAAGGAAATTGTACAGTGGCCAATGGGGGCACATAGCCCGGGAAGAGGTGAAGAAAGTGCACAGCTCCTGGAGAAGGGGCCTGGGTTGGGAAATCACCCAGGAAAAGGGAGTCCCAGGTGGGCACACCTTGAATGTGCACCTGCTGCTTGTGCTGCTGACACATTGCCAAGACTGCACCATGTACCCCTTCCCCACTTACCTGCTCACCCCCAGTCTTCATCGGTCCCACAGAATTGTGCAACCTCTGCATCGAGGGATGCAGGGGGTACTGGATTTGGAAAGGGCTTTGCTGAGCCCTCACATTTCTCAGATGATGAGATGGAGCTGGGAACCATGCTCCACTGAGGGTGGCAATAAAGTGAATGGTCAAGGTGCCTACTGTGGTTTCAATGCTTCAATGCTGGGTTTGAGACCTGGCCAGGTGACTCAGTTGGTTGGAGCATCATCCCGTACACCAAAAGGTGCAGGTTACGACCTGGTGGGGGCACATACAGGAAGCAATAGATCGGTGTTTCTCTCTCTCTCTCTTTTTCTCTCCTTTATCTCCCTTGCTCTCTCTCTAAAATCAATAAACATATTATCGGGTGAGGATTTTTAAAAATTCTGGATTTCAGTCCTGGTACCCTTATGTATCCTCCATACAAGTCAGCCCCCATCCTGAGAGCTTGCCTGACTGATCTGCCTTGAAATGGAACAGAATGTCATCTCTGGGTCCGCACTACAGTTACTTTAAGTGATCCAACCAAGGGTGCCCTGTCTTCCTGTTATTCCCCAAACATTTGCTGAGGCTCTACTGTGTTCCAGGCTCTGTGCCATGTGTTGGGGAAGTCCTCCTCGAGCTGACAGCCTCTGAGGAGAGCAGATCTCACACACACAAATTGAAATGCACGGTGACAAACTTGTAGGGAGGTGGGGAGCCTAAGGAGGTGGGTAGGCTTTCCTTAATGAAATGGGAGCCTTAGGAAGTTTGAGAGCAGGGGAACACATTCTGATGATGGTTTTCAAAAATCACTCTTATAGTACTGCAATCTAATGTTGCAAGGGAGGCTGAGAGATGCAGTCTCCAGGGAGATGAGAGGGTGGCCATGTTCCCAGATAACCCTTAGAAGGCTCTTACTACTCAGAAGAGGAGATCGTGGAGACATTTTTACAGTGCATGGTCTCTGCCTTGCAGTCCAGACATTGAGAGCCATGGGGTTCATCTGGGGTGATATCTCCCACGTGATGTTCCAAGAGGATGTGTAGCAGAGTATCATGAGGAATGGAGGACCCTGCACTCTTACTGGCTTCTGACTCAGTCTGGTTCAAGGGCTGGCTCTGATCTCCAACGCTGGCATTTGCTACCTCTGGAGCGGGGGCCAGTCGTGCCATCTATCTGTGCCTCAGTTTCTTTAGTGTGGAAGTATTGATGGATAGTACTGACCTCACAGAGCTGTCAGGAGGCCTGAGGAAGTACAGGCTTATAGAGAACTTGGCATGGGGCTGGGCACAGGAGGAACCTCTGGAGGATGCTATTTCCAAATGGCAAACAGAGTTCCTTTATCCACACAGCTTGTGCTACCCCTTAGCCCTTCCCTGCCTTTTCCTCTCTGCCCTCAATTCAATGAGCCAGTGTCAATCTGGTTTTTGAGCTTCAGAAGTCTAGACCCACTGGGAACAGAAGGTCTCACGGGGAGCCTTTAAAAAGGTAGTGAGAGTTTACTATGAGCTGAGTACTGTTCTGACTGCGCTGTGCACATTATCTCCTGGAATCCTAATGGCAATCTGTGAGGCAGGTGCTCTCATTCTTTTACTGCACATATGAGAGAACCAAGGCACGGAGAGGTTCTGTGTGCTGCCCAGGGGCACACAGCTAGTAATGGCATAGGCAGTGTGACTCTCGGGCTCCTGGATTCCTCCCATTACTTTTCTGCTGTGCGCTGCAGTGGAAGCCTGGAGTCCCCGGCAGCTTCTCCCAACGATTGGCGGGAGGGGTTCCAGGCTCCAGAGTGGGGTGGAGACTCTCCAGACCCTGAGAGCAGATGGGCTTGGTCTGTCACCCACAGGAGAAGTGGCTGGTTCAGTGTCCCCTGTCAGGTGGAGTGCAGGAGTAGCAGAGGACCAGGAGAAGGCCCACAGGTGCAGCACGGGAGGAGTGCCGAGGAGAGGCTGGCCGAAGGGGCTGGAGTGGGGCTGGAGAGGTCCTCCCAAACGCAGGACCAGAGTGAAGAGTTCACATCTTCCAGGCTTCTGTGGAAAGGCAGGCATACCCAAGTTGACCGAGATTCAGTTTCTCCCAGAGTAGGACTCAAAAAATGAATTTGAGATATTAAAAAAATCTTTAAAAACTTTCTTGAACGTTGGAGGTTGTGGATTGAGAGTCATGCAGGCTCCATGCTCAATATATGTCTGTGATTATTGTCTTACTGCTGTTACTACACAGCTGTGCAGGCCAAGTCAAATGGCTTGTGTGAATGTCTTATGCACATGTGTGTGCAGATGTGTGCATGTGTGTATGCCTCTCTGAGTGTGTGCATGTGCATGTATGTCTTCGGAGATGCGTGTGTTGCCTGCACTCAGCCTGGCTGTGCATTGACGCCCCTCTCTCTGTCCCCAACCACCAGAACCTGTTTTGTTTCTCACCCTTTCATATTCAAATGCTAGCCTGGCTCCAGGCCTGCCCTGGGGATTTAAGGGCTGATTGTGTATTGTTGGAGAGGGGTGAGTGGGTGAGCTCATCACTTGGCTAGTGAGGATAATTCCTGCCTAAGCCTGGGACTGGGGGCCCCCATCTGCTTCAAAGAGAGGCTCACCCCACCCCATGCCTGTCCTTGCCTAGGTGCCCAATCCATTTATTCAATCCAGAAATATGGAAGAATACAAATAATAACAGCTGACATTTATTTGTTGGGAGACTCTGTGGCAGACACTGAGCCCTCTTTATGGTTCACCTCTTTGTAGCATTTTAATGGAGAAGGAAACTGAGGCAGGTGGAGGTGCCCAATGGCAGACAGCTACTAAGTGAAAGGGTTCTAACCCAGGCATCTGGTCCCCAGAGACCTCACCTCATTCACAACACTGGGTGCCACTGGCTGGGTAGTGTCTGGCTGCAAGTGGGTTGGTAGTGCCTTGGGCTGGTGGTAGGTGGAAAGGGCAGAACCCCTTTGGGAGGCTGGGGGCCCTCCTTCCTGCTCTCTGTCAACCCCATTCTCCTCCCTGACTTTCTCTCCCTCATCTGGGCCTTTCTTTCCCACAATATCACTTGCCTTAGCCCTGGCCTCATCCCCTATATCCTGGATCCTGCCTTAATCTCGGGCCTGGCCTCCCTGCCTCCTGGAGACTTCCCCATCCTCAGCCCAGCTGCAGGGAGAGGAGGTTCTTTCTAAAACTTCCACTATCCCTTGCCTATGCCTTCTGTGCCTCCCAGTTGTGCTTGAGCCAAAGCTCAGATTTCTTCTGGCATTTACCCATTAGAATCTGGTTCCATCCCCCAGCCTCAGCACTGCTGTTCT
>PVKM010027218.1:0-18884 GCA_004027735.1 Carollia perspicillata | reverse complement strand
AAATAAATGAAAAAATAAAACAGAAACTCAAAGATGCAGAGAATAAATGAATGGTTGCTAGATGGGAAGGGTATTGGGGTGGTGGATGAAAAAGTTGAAGGAATTAAGAAGTACAAACTGCCAGATACAAAAACAGTCGTAGGAATGTGAAGCTCAGCCCAGAGAGTAGAGTCAATAATGTAATGGCTGTGTGGTGATACAGAGGCACTAGACGTATTGGGGTAGTCACTCCATAAGTTATGTAAAGGTCCTGCCACTATGTTGTACACGTGAGACTAATTTAATAATGTACATTTACTGTAACTAAAAAAAACAAATTTTAATGTACCATAGGCTCCCCACATAAGTACTCTGCTTCTCAACTTTTTTTGAACAACAATTAATAGCCCATTTATCCCAGGTACAAAAATGTCCAACATTTTGATCACTGCATTTTCTTCAATCAAATCTTTGCATCATTTAAAAAAACATAGTTATTTCTAATTTTTATTTGGGGTTGAAAGGGATCTATTACTGGCTCTTTTGAATCTTCTCTATGAAATATAACTTATAATTTGATCATATAGATGCTAAAATGCTCCAAATTAATCATGAGCAAAATTATTTACTGAGATGCAAAAATTTGAGGTGTTTATCATATGTAGTGTTTATCATGTTTGAGGTTTCTTTATGTTCAGCATAAAAAAAACATGGTAAATCACTTCCAAGATAATAATTCACATATACTTAACTATTAAGGTTAGCTTTAATGCTAATAATTTATCTAGTACAAATAATAGTTTATTAGTATTTGTTTAATACTAATATTAATAGTCAAATATGTCTAAATTATTTATATTTAAACCACTTTTTTTCCTGAGATTTCAAAGATGGCTTACACACAGTATATTGAGAAAATAAATTGCTGGGAATATATTCTGATGGAACAGATGTGTAATAATTATGGTCTTTCTTTTTTTCTCAACAAGGTACCAAGTAGTGCGTCATCACAAAGGGTTAGCTGTCAAAGCAAACCCGCTGAATCACTGATCTGACGCAGCCTCAGTCTTTGCTAAGGATTATTAGCAAAGGCTACGAACAACACCCAGAGACACACCATTCTTCCCTCGTGGATCCTCAGCTTCCCAATGTTCTTCCGGCATCCCCCACCCTGCACTGTGACACACCATCCCCTTCTAACTCATGTCAACCAACTAAGATGGTAAACTTCACCAGCGAATCCATGTGTACTCAGATTTGACGAGAAGACCTTGTATCTGACAGCGCTTGCTGGTTTTGTGAGTGCCTCTCTCTCTTCTAAAATAAGTTATTTGGACAACAAGACTTAGGCGCCCTTTCACAGACATCACCCCTCCTAGCCTTCCTTCTCACTTGATGTTTTGTGGCTACTCATCCTACACCAGCAGACTATGTGGCCTAATTATTAAGGACTTCCTAAGACACATGAATGTTTGCTAACTTTTGCCATAAAATGGAGATGTTTAATAGAGTTGTATATTGTGTATGTGTTTATATTAAAAGCTTTTCATCACATTTTCATGATGGAGCAATTCAAATCAGATCCCTAAATTAATAACCGATTTCAAACTTTCCAGTGCTGGTTTGGTATGACTCTATACCTTGTCTCCAGCAGTTAGCTGATAATACTTCTTAACCCAGCTTTCCGTCACAGTTAAAATGCCTTTCTTTCCTTCACATCAATAAACCTCTCTCCTTTCAATACTGTGTTCTCAGACTATTACGGTGAGAAACTATTAGTTGAAAAATGCTTCTTTCTTTCTGTTAGATACCTGATGTCTACTCTTCCATTGGGAACAATTACTTCTCCATTTCCTCAGTCCCCTACTGTGATTAATAAACACACACACACGTATGTGTGTGTAAAACTCACACCCTATTATCATTTAATTATGAAGCCAGAGCTGAGATTCTCAGTGTGTGGTGAGCTCCTAAATTTAGACTTTAGAATGACCAGAAACTTAAACATTCTTCAGGTGACTGCACCAGCTTTGAGTTTTAAGTCTGATCATAGGCTCTAGGATTTCCTTTTCTTAGCCATTAATTGGCAACTTCAGCTGCAGAAACCTATTTTCAACCCCTATCCAGGTCTTAAGTAAAAGTAAATGATAAAGATGATGAGAGTATTATATGTATTAGCTTGGCTAGATTGTTTTGGGATCGTTGTTAGGACAAGGATAAGCACCGAGTCCAACTCCGAGGCCAGCCTTCACTTTTTCGGATGCTGAGACCTGGGACAAAATACTTAACTTCCCTTTGCTCCAATTTCTTCATTGGCAAATCGGGGTCCACGTAAAAACTAACTTCAAAGCATTATGTTGCAGATTACGTAGAGGGTTGTGGAAAATATATATCATTATTTCTCAAATGTTAAACATCTTTTGACCTCTGGATGATATCCTCCACTGCTTATTAGACAGTATGTTTCGGCTTATAATGAGAATATTTATTTACAAAGCCACAGTGAGTTTCTGGCAAAAGTCCAACCCCCTGGCAAGAAGTATTTAGAATGAGAGTCCAAGAAGAATTTTGTGGAAAAGAGCTGATCACCTTAGAGTTCTCTGGGTTTTCTCTTAATTTATTTTAATCATGGTAAGAACACTTAACAGGAGATGTACCCTCTTAACACACTTTTAAGAACACAATACACTGTTATTAATTATAGGCACTGTCTTGTGTGGCAGATTTCTGGAACGCCCTCTGTTTATATCTGTGGAACAGTGCCTTCCCATGCCCTGCTTCTCCCACTCTGTTCTCTGGGGATTGGTGTTTATAAGGCATTATGGTGTACTTCTTTACCTAGAATACTGGGAGCTGGAAAATGCATTGCTCCAAGACTGCCTTTAAAAAAAGCTAGGTAAACTACAAAGTAATAACTTTTTTTGAACCCATTAGAGCACTGAGGTTGGAACATAACCAATTAGTTGGACATGTGAAGAAACAGGCCCACTCCACAGAGAGATGGGCCATGGATGCAGGGTCACCTGTGACAGAGCAATGGAGGAGTTGACAAGTGATAGTCACAAAACCCCATCAAACCTTCTCCCTAACTGAAGGAAGTGATTAACCCCCTGGGGAGGGTCAGTGATCCTGTCACCCCCAGGGCAGAGGTGAAGACCCATTATGACTGGGAGAAAAACAAAAGGAAAACATCTACCACTGCAGGAGAAGCCAGAGAATGCTGAGTCCACATTAACACTGTGCCGATGGCATTACAGGACTCCCCCCACTAAGGGAGGGCAGCGCATCTTCTCCCACACAAGGTTCACCAGATGAACAAGACATAGCTTGGTTGGCATGGGCAAGAAGAATAGGGCAACCAAAAAAGCTATGCCATGTAGTACCAGGCACATCTGAGCCCACACTGACTCTAGACTGACCTAGCCTCTCTGCTGCCTAGATGGATTCAAACACCCACACCACTAGCCAGACAGAAGAAAAGGCACACCCTTTCCATTGTTCACAGAGGGCATTGTTTTTCCACACACAATGTCCAGCATTCAATCAGGAGTTATGTCTCACATAAAACGCCAAATATAAAAAATTCCTACATCAAGAGACAAAACAATCCATGGGACCAGACTGTATTCCATTGCTGCCTAACAAATTACAGAAAACTTGGCAGATTAAAGTAAAGTAACACCCAGATATCGGACAGCTATTAGAGCAATCAAACAGAGAATTTAAAATACTTTAATTAATATATTAAAACCTCTTTTTTGGGAAGATGCAAATGTGTATGAACATACGAGAAAATTCAGGAGCTGGATATAAACTATAAAAACAATTCAGGTGCAAATTCTCGAATAAAGGTGAGAGATGAAGAATGCATTGGAAAAGCGTGTCAGCACCCAAGGGGACCAGGAGTAACTAGTCAACAGCGTGTAACGACTGTGGAATACAGGTGGAAAAGGAGTAAAACAGACAAACAGAGCATTGATAGATGCTGGGACAATAAGAAACAATATAGGCAGTTGGACCTAAGTGAAAAGAGAAAGAAAAGGAGTGTACAAGAAATATATAGATTAAATAATTTTAATAATTTGCATACCAACTACAGATACAAGAAACTCATAGAAACACAAGCAAAATAAACACTAATTTTAAAAAAAGCTGGACAAATCATAATGATATGGCTGAAAACCAAAGGAAAAATCTGACAGATAGCCGTGAAAAAAAGACATAGTAGAATTCCTATCAGAAAATATTCTAGCAAGAATACAATGGACTGATTTGTTTTAAATGCCAGGCAGTGAAGTCATAGCAACAGTCTTCTATACTCAATGAGAACATCTTTTGAAAATAAAGAATAAGTTTCTTTCCCAAACAAAACAGTATTCACACTATTACAAGTTTTAAAGGACATCTTTATACAGAATATCATACAAGATAGAAATCTCGATCTACACAAAGGAATTGAGAAATGGTTAAAATTAAAGCAAATTATAGAGACAGATATTCTTATTTTTTAGTATCTGAAAGATAATTGACTATCCCAAAGAGAAACAGATGTATGAATGCTTTTAGTATATATAAAAATACAACAGCACAAACATTATGAGGAAAAATTTGGTCATATGCTGCTATTTGATTTGTCCTGAATGTATCTTCTTGATGGTTGACTGTCATAAATTAAAGATGTATTTTATAAAGCCTAGGGCAATCCTGGTGTTTTAATAGTTATAAATTATAAGCTGAAAGAATATAGGAATGCAATATAGTTTACATGTTTAATGTCCTAAGCAGTGTCACAAAAAGAAGAAAAGGAAACAAAGAATAGATCTAACAAGTAAAAAACAACTAAAAAATTGTACTTTTATATCCAACCACATCAGTAACTACATTAAAATTAAATGGCCTAAACATATCCGTTGCAAGAAATATATTGTTAGAGCAGATTTTTAATTATGACTCAATTTTATGCTTTCTACAATAAACTGATTTTATATATTAAGGCACGCATATGTTAAAAACAACAGAGTGACAAGGGAATACCACATAAATACTAATCAAAAGAAAGGGGCACTGTGCTAACATAAGACAAGGGAGATTTCAGAGTCAGTGATATCATCAGGGAGGTAGACATTTCATAATGCTAAAGTGGTCAATTTACCAGAAATACAAAAAAAAAAGTATATGAGTAACAATAGAGCTTCAATGCATGTGAAATAAAGCAGATAAAACAGAGGGGAAATATAGACATTTCCACATTTATAACTAATGACATCAGGCTTCCTCCTTCAGTAAATGATAGGAGAAAGTAGACAGAAAATCAGTAATACTATCCATGAACTTAAAACATGGGTATTTCAAAATTATTGAGTACAAAACAAAACTCTCACTCCTCCCCCCATTTTCCCCATTCATTTAATGGGGAAATGCCGCACTATTCACCTCCTTGATCAGGCCAAACACCCTGGGAGTTACACTTCATCCTCTTATTTCATATCCATTCTATAACCAACAATCAGCAATGCCGTCTGCTTTGCTTTTAAAATACACCCCAAGCCCGCCAGCATCCCAACTCTCCTAACACAGCTCTCCTGGTCTCTGGCATAGATAAATGCGGTAACCCCCTAGCTGGGGTCCCTGCTTCCTTACCATCGACTATCCACAGCACAGCAGGCAAGCGATCCGCATAATACCCAAGTCAGAGAATTACACATTTTTGCTATAGCTCTCCCAATGCTTCCCAAGGTCTGTGTAATCTGGATTCCGACTGCCTCTACATTTTCACATTCTACTATTCCACCACTTGTTTTCTCTGTTCACATTACCCAAGCCTGGCTGTTTTCTTGCACAAGCCACCTTTTCCTCAGCACAGCGACAGCTGACATTTCCTCTGATTTGGATGTTCCGCCCACCCCCTGTTTCTGCTGGTCTCTGATCCCTTGTCCCTGACTCCAGCTCCTCTTCCTGATACACCTGCGGTGTTTCCTTCGCAACTCTAACTATCATCTACGGCCGCAGGAGTTTCCTTCTGTCCACCTGTCGACCTGCATTCTCCAAATGGCCCCACCTAGAACAACGTCAGTTTATTTCAACAGTGTTCCCAGACCGGCAGCAAACATAGAAAGAACTTCATAAATATCATTGAAAGAGCTGATTGCAAAATGTAGGGAAGTGAGTATTTTCCAATAATTACCTATAGTTGTTGGAGAGTTTCAGAAATATCATGAGATATAACAAG
The DNA here is from genome assembly GCA_004027735.1 of Carollia perspicillata. NCBI lineage: Eukaryota > Metazoa > Chordata > Mammalia > Chiroptera > Phyllostomidae > Carollia > Carollia perspicillata. The sequence goes on along the minus strand of PVKM010027218.1, from coordinate 12,676 downwards.
TCATAAAAATCAGCTTTACTATTCAAAGTTTAAACATTTAGTGGAATGTTTTTCTTTAAAACTTATGAGCTTTGCACCTGCTACAATAAATGACATCGTTTCTTTTCTTTGAAAATGAGGCTTCGCAACCCATTCTTTCCATGTTATTGCCTTCACTATCACGGTGTTCAAGTCACCTATTCTCATTTGCAATAATTATCTTTAGCCTAGGTTTTAAAAATCATTGTACTGTTCCGTTTTATATGTTTAATGTTTTAATAACTTTATGGGATTGGTATTTTTAATTAAAAAGCCTCCCATAGTGTCTTTGTAAGTATACACTTAACAATATTTCTGTCATGTAGATAGATACTATTATGTACTTAATGTCTTCTAGGCCAGAAGATCCAGTGTTTCCATGGAACTGTTCCAAGATGCCTAATGGCACACGGCGGTGAAATGCAGGCACCCTGCAGCCTAGGGCAAGCTCACCATGGACACGACGCATGGGTGCCCCCAAATCCTGCAGCCGCACTGTCATTGATGATTTTCAAGACCGATTACAAACAGAAACAATAAAATGCAGAAGTCCTCTCAAATATTTTCCAAACTCCAGAGTTTCACTTGCCTGCTCCTGCCTGAAGCAGAGTGTAATTTAGATGTCTAAAATTGCATCGTGACTGCTTAAATGGTTCAGTCAGCTTTTATTTTCATTCCTGCAGAAGAAAAGGTAAATTATTTTTGACAAACAACCACCTTACATATCCCTTACCTAATCTGATCTCAAAGAAACATTCATAAAATCAGAGAGGAATACAAACTAGTTCAAACACAGAGTGGCCGTGAATTTGCACACAGGCCTCTAGCCACACTACGATTGAATTTTTAATCCAACACAGAAGAGAAACATATTTTTCTCTCCAGGGCTTCTCAGGGTAGTTCAGCAGAGGCCTTGACATTTCTGACCAATAAGATCTTATTGTTCAGCAATTTTTGTTCTTGTTTTAAATTTTAAAAAAATGCATTGTAAGATAGTTACTTGCATCCGTATGTTAGTTTTATATTGATGCACAACAATCCCAAATTTAGTGGCTTGAGCACACATTCATTATCTCAGAGACTCTGTGGGTCAGAAGTCTGGGCGTGACTTAGAAAGGTCCTTTTTTCCACATCTCACAGGACATCAAGTGGCTGGAGGCCCCCTGAGTTCCTCCCTGCAGCCCCAGGCTCCCTTCTGAGCTCAGGGTCACATTGGCAGAATTCAGGCTCTTGCAGCTGCAGAACTGAGGCTCTCCTTTTCTGGCTGGCAGGTAACTGGGGTGTTTTCTACAGTTCCTGCAGGTCAGCTCCAGGTCCTTGCCGCGCGGCCCTCTGAACTATGGTTGTCGTAATGGTAGCATGCCATTACCTTTGTCACACGATGTAATGTAATCAAGTGAGTGACGTCTCATTATTTTGTGGTAAAACTCAAGATAATCAGGGAATCCATTGTCCCATTATCTTGGTCTGATCCTAGTGGTCACAACCACACAAGGGTGTGACTTACTGGAGGACCACAGAGTCTGCTCACGGTCCAGGACTGGTTAGCCTCAAGAATGGGTGTTTCACTGTAAGGACTCTTCACTTTTGTCTCTTCTTTGGAACACTCCTGGGTTTTTACCTTGCCGGTGCCTTGTTTGCAAACTCTAAGACCCTTGAATAAATTTTTAGAATTTGTTTTAGCCAAAGCCCTTTGCCTCCTTTGGACTTCACTTGACAACTGAACTGTGCAATATATTTTTTAAAAAATTCCTGGGAACTGATTATGTTTACTCTGAAAAAAATAAATTCTTAATGGAATGGACTAGTTAAAATAGCCCCCTAGCACCTAGAAGTGAAGGACACAACAGAAAGCGAATCATAAATTAATGTAAAAAGAAACTGAGAGTGGGCACTCCAGAGTAAGACTGGTCTATCTGTAGGGGTCTGGGGATGGATTCGATTTTGAACAATCCTTTGTGGATATTGTACAAGCCTCTGAAGCCAGGTTACAATGACAGTTGAGGAGCTGTGGGTGAGCGTGTTTGCATTTCAACGTTCCGCATATGCATATGCGGAAATTTATACGAAGTACCACGGAGACACGTTTTGAGTCATCAGTTCCTGGGCAAGAGGGCTGACTAGAAGCAGGAGAGAGGGGAAAAGAGGAGGGGAGGAGGGACAGTGAGAGTAAACAAGAAATAAAAAGATGAAACAAATGATTGGAAGGGATGCAAAAACGGGAGTTAAAGGAAGACGTGAGAGGAAGAAGAGAGAGAAAAAAGAAGGCATGGGGTTGGTGGGGGAGGGGAAGATAATGGACCAGGGGGAGGTAGTGGAAAGAACACACAGAGACACCAAGTGGAGGTGAGGGTGGAAGCCAGAGGATCCAGAGCAGACAAGTCCCCTGTGTCCCGGGATCTCTCCCTGCAGCAAAAGTGGAGAGAGAAGCAGGAACAACTGTCTCCCTGCATGAGAAGACAGCTGCAACATCTCAGCAAATGTGTCATTGTGACCACCAAAAGGGCCCCAGAAGCACTGGTACGACCATGACCAACACAAGGACACAGGGCCAGCAGCACCGTGTGGTCTGCAGCGGTGCAGACGAAGCATTGCTCCTAAGGAGCTGGGCTGCTCTGCTGCAAGATGGAGAGCCCCTCGGAGTTTGTTTAAATATTTGGAATTTTATGCCCAACTTCAGACTCACTGAATCAGCTGCTACATTTTAACAAGCTCTCCACGTGATTTGTTTGCAGATGGAAGTAGGAGAAATATTGCATTATTCTCTATGGATCCCTGGGGTGTCATTAACATTGCTTTACATCCAAATAAATGAAGAGCCAGCCACAGGGGTACTATAGAAGTGACCTGATATCTAAGTCAAGCGACATTCCAGGGAAGGTGATAATTCTTGAGAACCCCCTAAGCAATGTCAGCCTCTCATACAATGCATACCCACGGGGTTATACTGCCTGGAAAATAAATGCGTGTTTTTGAAAGTGGTAGTGAGAGTCTATCAGCAATGGTACTGATTACATATTGTATATAATGTGCATATATATATATATATTTATATATATATATATGCCATCTGTATATAGAGTATGTTATTAGTGCGATCAGATTTACACACCCGAAGCTAACATCTACCATCAAATCACACAATGATCATTTTATTTATGCATGTATATAATAATATGCTCAAATTCAAGTCTTCATTTTACTAGAGCAAATAATATAATAATAAGTCCATGAACTCTGGAATGCGTGGAGTAGCACAGTAACTGAATTATTGGATGATTCTCCTTCATTCTCCAAACAGAACGGGAGTTACCCCACGTCTTCCCCGCGCCGTAGGGTTAGTGGGAGCGGACTGTACTTCAGAAACAGAAAGCCCTGGGGAAACTGTGGCAACCTAAGAGACATTCGCCTTTTTAAAGAGACGTGCCCACTTATCAGGGAGATCTCCATTTGTAAGGGTGTCTTTCTCGGTGTACTGGGAAGAAGATAATGACTAGATCTTTAGAATCTCTTAGAGCTCACATCCTCAGAACAACCTCTTGTTTGCTGTGTTTTTCCTGGTCCCCTCCCAGAACTGGCCTCACTCAGCCCTAAGTCTTTCTTTAGTCTTTAGCTGGAGATGGTGATTGAGGTGGAGGCTTGGGCCACGCTGGCAGTCACTCCATTTCCCTGGGTCTCTTCCATGTCTCTACAGGACATAGACATGCTATTAACCCCTGCTTTCTTTCCCCTGTTAATCTGTCTTCTATTACAGGGGGGTCTTAGCCAAGAAATTAGACAGGAAAAGAGAAAGTATTTTTTACCTCCTATAAGATACTCATTTAAATTTCACTTAATGTCAGTTCCTACTTCATCTATGTATTTTTTAAGTTAGACAAGTAAGCAACTGGGTTACACGTGAAGGATCACGGAGACTGATTTTTTGAAGCAGTGCATAAGAATTTGAAAAAAATGCCCGTGGATTGTTTTCATAATAAAGGTTTATAGCCCCATGACATTAAAAAAGTTATTGGAGGTCATATTATTAGGTACCCATTTGGATTTAAAATATTAGTTATCACTTAACAATGTGGGGGCGGGGGAGGAAAAGTTCATTCCGAGATGACAATTCTCACCTGCAGACTAGAGACCGAGCATTTTCTGTTCTGCGCTATGAAGTCAGATGTGGCAACTTACTAGCTGACAAAAAATATTTACACTATTACCAATCTATTTTCCTAACTTTTTTCATTTCTCTTGTGGTTTAGACAATAGTACTTTTTAATAAACATCCATTTTAAAAATTATCTTGTCATATACTATAGGGTCTGGCAGAAGGAAGGCCTGCTTGAGTGTAGTTGGTAGGGTAATACTATGGGTGTAATAATTTATAATTTTAATTTGAACATTTCACCTAAAATGTCACATGGTATGCTTGAGTGTGATATTGTTGTGTTACAGAATTACATGCTTATGATTTTGTAATAAAAGATTGTGTAATAAAAGGGGCATTATTTGCACTGGAAACTGTATATCTAGTCCTTACCTAAAACTAATTTATTTCTATTGTGATACCCATTTTATTTCTAGATGCTAATGCAACTTTACATAATTTTCATAGCTTTTTAAATCAGGGTAATATATAAATAAAATCATTTATAAGATGTACAATCTGTCTCCTAATTATTTATCTTGTGGGAAATATTTTTAAATGCCAACTAGCATGGAACAAATAATTTAGAAATAATATATGTAAAGTAGAAATAAATGCCACATGTGTGTATGGACATGTAAAAATATATACCAGAATATATGAAGAACATGCATATTAAGTGGCCCTACAGTACAGGTCATCCGTCTACCGTGTGCACATAATCCTTGCTCTGAAGAAAGGCACCTAGTTATCAGCTATCTACAGGAATCTGGTTGAATTGTTAATTTAGACTTTAATCATTAAAACCATCTTTATACAGTCCGCTCAAGAGAACAGATTGGATGGTATTGTCTCTCCTCAAGGATGTTAGCTGAATGTAGACAGGAATACACATTTTAGCCTCTTTTCTGATTTCCAAAATTTCACATTCTTGGCCTCTGAGAGAAGTCTCTGCTTCTGGTTCCTCTCACTTGGCTTCCAACTGGACCACATTTCTTACTTGGATCTCCTCTCCGGATTCCTGTACAGAGGAGCTCTTCCCTTGTGCTGCTTGTATCTCAGCGATGAGCCCCGGGAACCACTCAGAGCAAAGCTATCCTCACTCATCTGAGCTGCAAGGCCATGACGAACGTGCTCTTGTTTCATTCTCATTAACATTACAACTAAGAAAAAATGCACAATGTGTATGTGTGCACTTTATTGAAAATCATGTCATTATTTTCTTATATGCACATATATCTTATATACAAAATTTCAAAATAATGGAAAACAAAACACAGCAGTTCTCATTTTGACTTTAGCATGTAGCCTTGTATATTTAGTTTTGTGGAAACAGAGAGAGAACACTCAAAGGAGAACAGAGGCTATGTGTTCAGAGCTTGCTAGTTACCAGTTATACACTGAATGTGTATGCCCCACCCACAAATTTGTTCGTTCAAACCTAATCCCTAGGTGATGCTGTGTGGGGGTGGGGTCTCTGGGAAGTGATTAGGTCATGGGTAAAGCCCTCATGCAAGGTGTATGCCCTAATAGAAGAGGTTTAGAGAGAAAACTTACTTCCCTTTCTGCCATATGAGTCTACAGCCATGAACTGTTTTGTCATTTTCATTAGAAGGTGTCACGGTTTGTTCATTTCCATATGTTCAGCAGCTAGCTCAAAGTATGACATAGAGTAGTGGCCAATGAATATTCATTAAATTACTGCATAGATGAATAACTGAGAAAACCAGGAATTCTTTCCTTTCTCACTTTTATTTTTACTTTCTACAGATTTCAAAAAAAAAATCACTAATCCCAATGTATATATATCTTTACTCTATCTTTTTAAACCTCCTAGTCATTGATTCTTTTCAGCAACAAAATTCACTTCTTTATTTTGATCTTTTAAATATGTGTTCTGTTCTCCGAGACAAGGCAATAACCAAAAACTGGGATAAAAATGAATTAAAGAGGAAAAGGAAAAGATAAAGGCATGATTATATCATTAACTGAATTATCAATTTTTGCTTAAGAGGGAATTTACTATACAGTTCCAAAAATGTTATGAAGATTTATCAATTCCTTACCACCCTCAAAATGAAATTTTTAAATTGTGAACTAAATTGGATTTCATATGTTTTGTACCTGTGACTTTATTTTGATGAAGCCATACTTTTTAGGTAGTATAATCAACTTTTCTTTCCAAGTTGTTTATATAACTTTTTCACCAATATTCAGGATTTATTGCTTTCTAATTTTGCAGCTGTCTGGATTTTTGGCACATTCATTGATAAACACACAATGGATGATGAGGAGAGAACGCCCTGTCACAGATCGCCCTCTTCACACCTCTCCCTGCCCTGACCCTGCTCCCGTACACACGAGACAGGCAGCAATATGTTCGGAATGCCATCTGACCTCTCACTCTGTCCCCATCAAGGTCACACCAGCCAGTCAACATTTGTTGAGTGTAGTTTGATAATAAACTACCCCAGGAGTTAAGAACAGAAAACAGTATCTTAATGGTTTAGTTTCATTATTGCATAAAAACTCTGAACTTACATGCCCCAGTGCAAAAATACCTTTCTGATTACACACACCCTGGCTCTGATTCAAACCAACAGAAATAAACTTTTTGTTTAAATTTTAATGCTTTGTTTTCATCTCTTTTTGAAAGAAGATTCTGTTAAATTGAAAACTGCAGTTTAAATAAATTAACAGTGTCCTTGAAACTGTAATTCTCTTTATAATTCTAGAGGGTCTTATAATATCTCTATCTATTGCTCTATCCATCCGTATGTCTCTTTGTCTCTCCTAAAAGAAATTTAATATTAGATATTTCATTCGTTTCACAAAATGTATAGTAGAGTCCTTGCTAAAGTGGCATTAAGCGGCAACATCTATATCTAAATTAATTCTATTTAAAAATATCTGGGGTTTTAGGCAACTTTGACCTATGGCATTAAAGGTTTTGACTCATCTTTCATTTCCAGAGTACTACTGTTTTGTCATGAGGATCTGATTGGAGAAAGGGAAATGGGCTTCTTATGGAAATATTTTACAGTGCTCATGTTCAACCTCTGCAGCTGAGCTGCTATTGTTTAAACCTACAAACTCCGTGCTATGAAAGACGCCTGACAATGGGTGGGAGTAGTCTGATCAGTTCTGACATGACTGATACTTAACGAATACAAATGGTGGGTGAACACTAGACATGTGAGGACATTACCATTATTCCCCACTTCCCTGACAGACAGCACTCCTAGTTTCTGACGGGCTCCCCAGCGATGACAAGGATCGTTTTTGAAATCATGTGGTAGTTTGGTGAAAACCACTCAACCGAGGGGTTATGCACTGAGCCGGCACAGGACGGCCACACTCCAGTGGTCTAAACAACACGTTGCTGGAGCTGCCTTTCTGTGTGTCAGGATCAATGAATGCCGCCCTGTTAGGTAATGCTAAACCTCGCTGACGAGGTGACAGCTGGGAGGCCAGATCACAATAGCCTTGAGAGTCAGCCCCGCTCAGGTGCAACGCTGGGGCGTGAGGGGAGAATGGACGTGAGAAAGTTTGTTTTCATCACTGGATGCTCTTCCTCAGTTCCTCTTACTGCCTCTCACTGCCTCCTTGTTTCCCACGCACTCAAAGTAGAGGAACCGGTCATGGAACAGGAAAGCCGTCTCCATGGGGATGATACGGCAAAGCTTTTGTGACCCATTTTACACCACAAGTTAAATATTCACTGAAAGGGGGCGATGCGTCGTCTCGATGGCAGGGGAGTCTGACTTTTCATCTATCTTTTTATCGATTTCCTTCCACAAAATCTGAAAAGAATGAGGCTAAGATGTTTGTGTGCATTTGGTAACAAGGGAAATATTCTTGCTTTTGTGTACTCAATGAGAAATAATGGAAAAGTGCCTTTGAAGTAGAATCCATTTTAGAAAGTAATTTCAAGTCATTATAGTCCCCAAATCTCCCCATTTTATTACATTAAACAGTCAATTTCCTAACCCAGCAGATTGTAGTTAACATGGAAAAATATGAAAGCAAAATAAAATATGATTAACTGTGTTAAAAGAATGACTTTTTCTAGGCCTCATTATAGTTGGCCATTGGTGGTTGTCACCCAGCTTTTCCCCCAAATCTCGGGTGGACTCACCTGGTAGATCATGTGACTGGGACCCCAGAGCAGTTCTCCCAGCATCTGCAAACCACATGATGAGAATCATCCCAGATGCATTTAAAAAATGCACCAATTAAATAACAAAATGCATGTCTAAAAACGTCAATTTTTACTTTTTCAAAATGCACAGAGCTCCAGAAAAAATATTCTAAATGTACATGTGTCTGTGTCAGATATTATAACTTAATACTTGGAAGAAATTTGCCCCTGGACATGGTGTTGTGCGTGTAATAGACCATGAAACATGGTGTACACACAATAATTGGTAACCCATACGGAAGAATAAATTATAACAAGATTGGCCCATAGACACTTCTTATTGGAGAATCCCTACATTATCACATGTAATACCCTTCAGCACAATGACAAAGGTTACTATTAGATGTATATTTGACCAGTTTTTTTAACCTGCCAGAGCACCAGGGGCACTTATAATAGATAATACATCACAGTCATGAATTAATTAGTGTTCTTAATGCCAAGAAAAAATAAAGTAGTGCCAACAAATGCAAGGTATAAAAAAGTAAATATATGATAAATGGGTCATTCAATGTTTTTATTAAATTAAATATATTCATGACAAAAATCTAACACTGCAATATTGACTGGGTAATTTAATCTTGTCATTTTATGGAGTGGGTTGCAAAATAATAAATTGTTCAAGCCGAGTTAGGTATTGAATACTTTAAGACTCCAGAGAGTTGCGGGTTTCAAACAGACTTCTGCTTCCTCATTGCTCAGAGCTGACAGATATTAGAGCATCCATAATAAACCTGACATTAGAGGGCTTTTTTTTAATTTCACTGACAGAAACATATCCATTTGGGGCTGAAATATCATCTTTCAAGAGGCCTAATTTATGAGGACCGAAATAACTCATCTTAAAAGGTCTCCTCAAATTTTGTTTATTGGGAAATATTAAGACTTTCATGACATTTCTTACATTCTATTAACTAACATAATGATCTTGAGTAAATGCTAAGAAACACCAGACTGGTTGTCAGAGGGCTGAGTAAAGTGAGTGCAGTGCCAGGATGCTAAGTATCCGGCTACGAGGAGGGCTGAGAACAAAGCCGAGCTTTAGCAGAGCTAGCGGTTCACGTCATCTATTAGCGATCCTGTATGCAAGCCAGGCCTTCCCACTGTTCTCGTCACATAAAGAAAGTACAACCTGACATCACCGGGGCCAGAAATGAGACCAAAAACATGAGCACCAGGCAGAGAATAAAAACAAACATATCTCTGCAATTCCACGGTTTAACCTACTCCCTTATACTTTATCGAGCATCACAAATATATGCAAGCCCAGTTGAAAAGAGGTGGGCAAAATTCAGGGAGCCAAAGGTAGGACCCTCTAGCTATTCATTTTATTTCTTCATGAGACGTGTTTTCTCTCTTAGAGGTTAGATAAGAGGGGGGAAATGTATATAAATGGAGCTACACATTATGCCCTGCTCTGGGCCTGGCTTCTTGCATTAGCCACATACATTTAAGATTCTTCCACACTGCTACGTGAGTCAGTAGGTCACCCTTTTCAGTTCTGAGCATTATTTCACTGCATTGGCAAACATCTGGATTATGTCTGGTGCTTGGTTATTACAGAGTTGTCATAAACATTCTCATGAGTCTTTGTGGGGAAAAAAGTTTTCAGCACATTTGGGTAGATACTTAGAAGTGAGATGGCTGGGTCCATTGATAAGTGCATTATTAACTTTCTAAAACTGACAAATTGTGTCTGGCATGACTGTGGCATTTGTCTTCCTACCGGGAATGGAAAAGAGTTCCAGTTACTCTCTAATACTGCCAGCATTTTGCATTGTCAGATTTTTTTAGCCACTATAACCAGTGTCTACTGATTTCTCACTGTGGTTTTAACTTGCATTTAGCTTATGTATAATGATGTTGCACATCATTTCATATGTTTATATGACATCTGTGTATTTTTAGTGAAGTGTCTGTTTATAATATGGGACTGACTTTTGTGTATTGACCTGATATCCTACCTATGTATTCTCTCGAGTATTGAGAGAAGAATGTTGAAAACTTAATGAATTATGTATTTGCCTAATGCTCCATTCAGATATACCAGCTTTTGCCTTATGTATTTTGGGCTCTGTTGTTAGGTGCATATACATTCAGTGCCAAATGCCTTGTTGGAAAATGATCCCTCTATTATTATATCTCATTGCTTTCACCCCTGTTAATACTCCTGGTTCTGAAGTCCAAGCTGTCTGAAGTTTATATAGCTACTCTGATTTTCTTCAGTGTTTACATGATATATCTCCCTCTATTCTTATACATTCATCCTATGGTTTTATTGTTAATATGCATTTCTTCAGGATAGAACTATAGTTGGCCCTTAAAAGTTACAAAACTGACAATCTTTTTTATATGATGTCATGAGAAAAATTATACTTAACATAATTATGGACATGGTTGAGTTACAGTTTCTTAATTTGCTGGCTCTTTTCACTTTGTTCCTTTTTATCTTCATTCTTTTCTTTTTTTCTCCTCTTTGGCTGAGTAGTTTTATGACTGAACTTTATTTCCTCTATTGGCTATTATTTATATCATTTTAAAACATTTCAGTCATTCTCCTATGTTTTAAAATATGTATATTGGTAATTACTTTGACTTTCTAGTTAAATAAGATTATACTCCGCCACCATCAGAATATGGACCTCAAGAGCATAGGTATTTCCAATTCCCTCTTCCATCCTTTTCTATTATTGTCAAAGATTTCAGCACTATATATGTTATATGTGTGTATGTAAAATAGGTTGTTCTGTTTTTCTTATTCAGACAGTTGATAATATTTTAAAGCAATTTTTAAATGATGGAATTAAATTATATGTTCACATTTTTCCATTTCCAACACGCTGTAGTTTCGGCCCATCCACCTTTCCAACTGGTAGGCTAGCTCTCTGTCTGCAGAAACTTCTTCAACATTTGCTATAAATCAGGTATTCTCCAGATGCACCTCTCACTTCTGGGTCGGTCTGAGCGCCTCACTGTTTCTCCTTCACCTGGAAAGGTGCTGTCACTGCGCACAGAATCCTGCACTGGCAGTTTCATTTTGTTTGGTTTGTTTGTTTGTTTGTTTCCTCCAGCAGGTGTGGCTTTCCTCCAGTGTCCTTAGGTGACAGGTTTGGTTCCTCTTCCCCCTGGAACGTCAACATTTGTTGCACTGGGGAGAGGAAACAGCCACATTTTCCTCGTGCTCCACCGCATCATAATTTTTCCCCCAAGAATTCTCATCTTCCTTGTGAGACCCCATGTGGATCACGCAGGAGAGAACCCTGCAAGAATGTGTAGACCCCGATCTGTGACGCTTAGTCTCCCGGATAGGTGACCACCAGGACTCTTCCTCTCTTATGCCACCCCACCCCTCCCCCACACTCACTCTGAGCGCCTTCAGCAGTGTGTTCAGGGTGTGTGGCTTTCCCCTTTCACTTGCTGGCACAGCATCTGGCCGCTGGGCCACCTTCAGGGCCTTGGGACCTGAGCAAACCTGGAGGCCCTGTAGAGAAAGGCCGGGGCCTGATTTCGGTCACTGGAGTTGCTGTCTTGACGTTCTTCATACTCTACAAACAAAGGTTTCTGCATTTTCAGTTTGCACTGTGCCTGGTGAGGGATGAGGCACAACCTGTCCAGCATCAAATGTTTGTGTTGTTGGTCCACACGGGTGCCACCTCTCCCCAGGTTGCAGGGCACTGGATTGGTTTGCATTCTGAATTCTCTGTGGAGTCAAGAAACATTCTAAACTTGCTATTTGTTCAGATGTTTTTTCTTTTTGTATGAATATGAACAGAAGGAGCAAAACACTAGCTTTCTACATTTCTAACCTGCGAGCTCAAATATTATTAACCCCTTAGGGTGTTTTGAACATTGCTTCAATTTTTAACATGTCTTAAACAACTTAAGTAGTTTTTATTCATTTCATTCATCAGATATCTGTTAAAATGCATGCTTGAAAAATAACTTTACTAATATTAGACATACTTTACTACAGGAACCACATTTTAACTCATAAAAGAAAGTAGCTTCCAGTGAAAATAAAATGATCCTTATCAATCGCTTCGGTTTGTCATTCAAAACAAGTCTCATCCGTCGAGGCTCTTCTTTTTGGCTTTTGGGAGATAGTGTCTTAGCTTGGGCTGCTAAGAGACAATGCCCTAGACAGGGTGGCTTAAACAATAGTCTGATTTCTCACAATTCTGAAGTTCAAGGTCAAGGGGCCGAAGATTTGGTTCTTGGTGGAGCTTTCTTTCTGACTTGTGGATAGCCACCACTTCACTGTGTCTTCACAGGGCCTCTTCTTTACATATATATGGTGTGTGTGTGTGTGTGTGTGTGTGTGTGTG
>PVKM010027217.1:0-18894 GCA_004027735.1 Carollia perspicillata | reverse complement strand
CTTTATCCAGCAAAGCTATCATTTAGAATGGAAGGGCAGATAAAGTGCTTCTCAGATAAGGTCAAGTTAAAGGAGTTCATCATTACCAAGCCCTTATTATATGAAATGTTAAAGGGTTTATCTAAGAAAAAGAAGATAAAAAATATGAACAGTAAAATGACAGCAAACTCACAGTTATTAACAACCACACCTAAAACAAAAGCAAAAGCAAAAGCAAACTTAGCAAACAACTAGAACAGGAACAGAACCACAGAAATGGAGATCACATGGAGGGTTAGCAACAGGGGAGTGGGAGGAGGAGAGAGGGGGAAAAGGTACAGAGAATAAGTAGCATAGATGGTAGGTAAAAATAGACAGAGGGAGTGGAAGAATAGTATGGGAAATGTAGAAGCCAAAGAACTTATACATATGACCCACGGACATGAACTAAAGGGAGGGAATGTGGGTGGGAGGGGTGGGCAGTATGGAGGGGAATAAAGGGGGAGAATGGGATAACTGTAATAGCATAATCAATAAAATATATTTAAGAAAACTAGCAAGTTTCTTAGACTCTCTGTGCTTCAGTTTCTTTACCTATAAAAGAAATAATAATAATAGCTACCATGAAATGTGAGAATTAAATTAATATATCTGAAATACAGTTTCAATGGTTGGCATGTTGTTTTGTGGTTTACCCTTTTCATCGTTATGGGAACATTGCCTTCTATGATAGCATTAGAACCAGATTATACTGGATGATGGTTTTTGATAGAAAAATATTAAGTAAAATGACAAATGTAGCTATTATTAAAATATTTAACTTCTGGTCAAGATGGTGGCATAGATAAATATGGCTTGCCTCCTTGCACAACTACATCAAAATCACAACTAAAGTATAGAACAACCAGCTGTCAGAATTGTCCAAAATTAAGCTGAATGGAAGTCCTACAATTATGGAATTAAAGATGAAACCACATGGAGACCGGCAGGAGGGACAGCGATGTCTAACAGGTTGGTCCCACACCCATGTATAGCAGATAAAAGTTGGGAGGCATATCTCAGGAGCAAGGGGTCCCAGCCTCACACAGGGTTCCAGTGCGAGGAAGATAAGTCCTCATAACTTCTGGCTGTAAAAAACAAGCAGGGATTGAGGCTTTGGAAGACAGAATCTACTGGAATCCCAGGCAGTTCGTCTTAAAAGGCCCACACACAAACTTACACGGATTCACTCCCTCTCAGCTCCAGTGCTGAGTCAGTAGATTGAAAGGTATCAGGGACATATGGGAGGAACTGGATTGTCTGGCGTCAGGGTGAGAGCCAGAGACAGCTTTTTTCCAGACAGAAAGTGCTGGCAGAGGCCATTGTTTCTTTTCTAAGTCCTACCCCCACAGAGCCACAGAGCTGACAGGTGGGCACCATATCTGAGACTCTATCAACCTGGCTCACACTGTTTATCCCACTTTGGTGATTCCCTGAGGCCTTGCCCCACCCAACTTTCAGACCCACCCAAGCTGTTTCCAGTGGCTTCTCCATATGAATGGCTTGTCCATATGAATGGCTTGTCTTGGCCCATGCTTCAGATTTTCCTAAAGTCTCTCAAACAAGCGACAATTGGCTTTGGTAAGCCCCATATCTCTGGCTAAGTTGCCCAAGGCCCAGCACTAGCAGCAGATGGTACACAATGTGGCCTCTCCTGTGCACCACCAAGCCCAGTACAAGTGGCAGCCATCTGCAGATCGCTTTGTAGCTTACGGTGTGTGACCCCAGACAGAACAGAGGAGGTGACTGACCTTGGATGTGCCAACAGCATTCAAGTCTTAACTACAAGAGGAGGTTATACAGCCTTTCCGGTGGGTGCACCTTGGGGATCCAGCCAGGGTAATAGGGGAGTCTGTTCCACAGGACCCTACAGAACACCTACTTACTACATTAGGCCACTCATATGAAGCCTGAAAGACGTAGCCGCTCTACCTAATACATAGGAACAAACACAGGGAAGCTGCCAAAATGAGGAAATGAAATATGGCCCAAATATAACAACAGAACAAAACTCCAGAAAAAGAACTAAATGAAATGGGGACAAGCAGTCCACTAGATGCAGAGTTCAAAAAAATTGGTTATAAAGATGCTCAAGGGACTTAGTGAGGACCTCAACAGCATGAAAAAGATCCAGTTGGAAATGAAGGATATACTAATGGAAATAAAGAACAATTTATAGGGAATCAGCAGAAGAGTGGATAAAGCTGAGAATCAAATCAGCAATTTGGAACATAAGTAAGCAAAAAACAAGCAAACAGAAGAGCAAGAAGAAAAAAAAATGAAGATAGTGTAAGGAGCCTCTGGGACAACTTCAGGTGTTCCAACATTTGTATCATGGGTGCTGGAAGGAGGAGAGACAGCAAGAAATTGGAAACCTGTTTGAAAAAATAATGGCAGAAAATTTCTCTAACTTGGTGAGGATAATAGACATAAGTTCAGGAAGCACAGAGTCCCAAACAAGATGAACCAAAAGAGGCCCACACCAAGACACATCATAATTAAAATGCCAAATGTTAAGGATAAAGAGAAGCTTGAAAGCAGCAAGAGCAAAGTGGTTAGTTACCACAAGAGAGCTCCTATAAGACTGTCAGCTGATTTCTCAAAAGAAACTTTGCAGGCAAGAAGGTACTGGCAAGAAGTATTCAAAGTGATGAAAAGCAAGGACCTACAACTAAGATTCCTCTGTCCAGCAAAGCTATCATTTAGAATGGAAGGGCAGATAAAGAGCTTCCCAGGTAAGAAACAGCTACAGGAGTTTATCACCAGCTAACCAGTATTACTAAAGTGCAAAAGGGTCTGCTTTAAGAAGGAGAATATCAGAACTATGAACAATAAAATGGCAACAAATACATATCTATCAACAATTGACTCTGAAAAACAAATAAGCAGAACAGAAACATAATCATAGATACAGAGAATGTTTAGATGGTTGCCAAATGGGAGAGGGATCTGCGGGGTGGGTGAAAATGGGGAAGAGATTAGGAAGTACAAATTGGTAGTTACAGAATAGTCACGGTGCTGTAAAGTACAGCATACGGAATAGAATAACCAGAGAACGTATATGCATATATGAATAAAAGGGAGAATAAGGCATGGTTGTTTCTTTCAAGGAACCATCATCCCTTCATCATTTTAGTAATATTAAAATCAGATGTTCTGGCAGAATGTATTCACAACTCTTTGACCCAGAATTCCATTTATAATACTTTAAAAAGGGAATAAAAATGTGTGCAGAGATTTATATGTACAAGGTGTTCATTAAAATATTAATTATAAAAGCAATAAAAAGTGAATTTTAGTACATTCATTATATTTTCTAGACTTTCGATTAGAAACATGTTATTACTTAAAGAATTAAAATTTTATTTTTATTGAAGACGTTCTGGTGGATTTATAGTGGTGGATGGAGAAAAGGTAGGTCAGTTATTGAATCCCGTGAAAGGAGTGGTAAAGTGCTTGTGTCCGTGTTAGAGCCCCAGGTGTACCACTTACTCTCTAAAATTCTGTAAACCTCAGTTTTTTCTACATATCAAATGGGCATAATAAGTAGTTACAAAGTTTTTCATTAGGATTAAATGAAAGAGTGTAGGTAACCTAGAACTATAGAATAAGAAATAGCTCAGTGAATATTTGAGGCTCTTCGGTTACTGTTTTTCCTTATACTTATTCCCTCCTTAATAATTTTTCTCCGTGCCCTTCCTCTAGTCAGTCCAAACCAGGAATGGGAGTGTTTTGTTTGGTCTGACAACTCCCATTGTTTTGTAACACTGTTCTAGATGTTGCTGATGCTTCTGCCAAGCTCCGTAGAACTGTCTGCCAAGCGCCGTAGAACTGTCTGCCACATGTTGGCCAGTTTTGAAGGTGGGGAAATAGCAGTAGTCCAATAACAACAGCCTTGGAGTTGTACTTGCTGTAAACCTTCTTTTGCCTCTTTATACACATACTCTCTCACTGTTCTCTTTCAGGTTTTATGTACTTTTTGTTCTTATGCCTTATTTTGATAGGAGTCATTAGGTCCTTTTTTATTTTTTTTTATTTATTTTTTTTTAGGTTTTGGCTGTTACTGTTGTTTCATAGCATAAATTACTCTTCATAATAAGGTACTAATCTAGAGCTAGCCTTAGGTCCTTTTTTGCCCTGCTGCTTATAGGCTTCTTATAAAATGCAGATATAGCTCATTTGTAAGGCTGACTTGGCTATGCCTCATTTAAAGATTAGATTTTGTGTGAACCTTTTCTTCTTTTCCCCTGAGTAGAAAGCTCCTATGTTTAGTATAAGGTAACCAAATGCAAAGGAACTTTTCCATAAGGTATTATGTCCTTTTAGGGCAGATAGATTATGACCAGAATTTTTGTTATTGTTGTTAAATGGCATACATTTAAGTTGATGGTTTTTAGGTATAAGTTATGTTCTAAGGGCATGCAGTAAATAACAACCAATACATTATAACTGGTTGATTAATTAAATAACCAATAGCATACAGGCAAAAATGATTTTACTTTCTAACACATTTTGGGAATTACATAGACATAAATTTATGAACACCTTAAGAAGTTTTACTTTTTTGAAGATTCTATCTACATTGATAAGTCCACAGTATTTATAAATTAACAAATCAGATTTTTATTTATATTAAATAGTATTAACAGTTGGATTTTTAAATCACTTGCCTTGAGTTTACAATTTTTTTTTGTTATTTTAAATGCATGAATTAATATGGTGTTCAATTAACTTTATTTCCGCTTAATTTGAAGAATGAGCTGAAGATGTTTTAATGACATCACCTAGCTAGAAATCAGAAGATAGGCTCCTTGGGTAAGTTGCTAACTCTCAAGGCCTGAACTACTTCTGTCTTAACCTGTAATGCATGATTTCAGGAACCCTAAAATTCTGTGGATGCTTTTTCTACACAATCTCTGCCAAAATTTGGGTTTTTTAAACTATATTTTTAATGTTAGGTGGATATTAGATGTCAGTATACATTTCTAGTGCTTGATTTTTTTCTTTAAATTTTAATCTGAAAAGACTATCACTTTTTTTTTAAAAGGTATGTTTGGTTTGTTTAGATTGTTCTTTTATTCATTAAAACACAGTTTGAACTCTGCATGGTGACTTGCTCCTGAGATTTAGAAAAGAACACATTTAATGTGTTCTTGTCCCCATAAACTTTGTATCACATTTATATTGATAAATTCATATAAATAAATACATATTAACGGATTTGAGCTTTAACATTCTAGTAGTGGAAAAAAGCAATACTGGACTATAAAGTAGCTCTGCAGAGAAATCTAGCAGAGGAAGAGGAGTCTTGTGTTACATACTGAAAAATCGACCTGTGGTAATGAGGCACAGACTTGCTGTGTACTGTTTTAACAGAAAATTGAATAGTTTTGTTATATGGATTCTTTACCGAGTTATTTGCTAAAAGAGGAATTTTTAAGTCTTTTTGTTAATAATTAATTTTTTTGGCCTTAAAATGACCCTCAAGAGGCAGAGGGAATTTCTTGGTTATAGAACCTCAAGTGAAAACCTCCTGCTGGGAAGAAAGCTCTGGGAGGGTAGCTGCAGGCGTGTTGGAGCAATTACTGCTACTTCAGTGGTGGCTGCTCCATGGGTATAGGTGTTTCCCTGTGTCCTCTCTTCTCTTTTACTCTGTTACTTTGAAATAACTTTAAAATGGATTGGACATTTCTCATATTCTAAATTAGGAAAATGATTCAAAATTTATAAAAACAAGTTTTCCAAGACTTCACAGGATAAATCCATTGGTTGAACGTGAATAAGACTTTTGTTTTATTCTTTGGAGAGATTTTTTGGAGAGATTAAAAATAATCCTTTTTTTCCCTGTGGTAGTGGGGTAGGTGAGAATAAAGATTACCCCTACCTGATGTGTCAGAATTCTTGGTGGCAGTAAAGACCAATTCAAAAATATCATGTATTTTAAAAGGATATTAGGTAGAGCTCAGTAGTTCATCAAATTGTTTGCAAGGGTTAGAGAACCAGATTTAGGACTAAGCAGCCAGAAATAGTGCCTCAAACCACATTGCACAGTGATTCCCATGAGGACTCTAGCACCAACTAGAGATAGACAGATGCCACAGCCTGTCCCAGTGACACTAACTCTGGATGACTAAACGCTGTCACCTCTGCCCTGGACTTGCCGGGCTGCAATTATTCCAATAGTAGTGAGAGAGAGTTCCTTCTGGTCTCCACTTTTCCCACTCACTGGTTGCCCATTTCTAGTCTGGGCTGGGCATGTGTGTTTGGCAGAGCCCATGTATAGGACATGTGGAAAAGTGTTTGACCTTTTGAAATCATAAGGTGAGGGGAAGTTCTTAAATTTAAGATGTGGAGAACTATTTGCCCTTCTGAAATCATAAAATGGGGAATTTCCTGAACTTAAGAAGGGTAAGTTAAGATGCTAGACAGAATGAAAGTGGTCACTGCATCTGATGTTTTAGATGTAATATGTATTGAGCCTTTACTGTGTGCTAGGTATTATGCTAAGTGTCTTACAAGCATTATGACACATTATCTCTACAACATCAGACATAAGCTAATAGGCCAAGAGAGAATAAGTACCCTACCCCGGATCATAGTTAGTCAGTGCAGAGCTGGGACACAAACTCAGAGCAATGATTCCAAAGACTTTGCCCATAACCTCTGTATTTAAACTGTATTAATTTTTCCCCTGGTATATTTAGCTCAAAATCCTGTAAATAAATCTGTTAGGTTGACTCTACTAAGTTTATTAAAATCTTACATATGGTATGTATATGTATTTAGGCATTTTAAATGAAGTTGAAATTTTGTGGCTTTAATTTTATCTATTTTTAATTAATTGAATAATTTCTGATTCTTCTTCTCATTTTGTAACTTACTGTAATTCACTTTGCCACACTTTACAGCCTGATAAAATTCTGTCTCTCTCAATATCAGTGTTTGGAGGCCAGGTATTGAGTGTAAGAGAGACAGGTCAACAAGGAGAGGGCCATAGAGTGCCCCAGACTGAGGTAGGGAGGTGGGAATGTCACACACATGCACACACAAGAGGGAGAGGCAGAGGCAGACAAATATATATTGAAGGAGTGGGAACACATCTTACTGAGTGCTATTCTTTTTACCTGTTGTTATTTGTAATGGTTGAAAAACAATGAAACTGACCCTCTGCTTTAGGAAAGTTTTAAAAGTTAGAATTAATACTATCTCTAGAGTAAACAGTAAGTTTTAAGCCTCTGTACCAGTTTGTATTTTAAATTGACTTAGGTACTTCTATTTGAAATCTAAAAAAATTTGTGATATATAGGCGTGATAAACAGAAGCTCTTCTTTAACTTGGGACATAATACAACTTGGTTTTGGGGGGGAAATCATAAAGACAAACTCACATAGTTACTATGATGTCAGCTGCGTTGGAGTATTTCTTCATAATTTTTAAAAAATATATATTATTGATTATGCCATTACAGTTGTCCCATTTCCCCCCTTCGTTCCCCTCCACCCTGCACACCCCTTCCCACCCACACTCCCCCCCTTTAGTTCATGTCCATGTGTCATAAGTTCTTTAGCTTCTACATTTCCCACACCACATTTGCCCTCTCCCTATATTCTCCCCACTGTCTATGCTACTTATTCTCTGTACCTTCTCCCTACCCTCTCCTCTCACTCCCCTGTTGCTAACCTTCCACGTGACTTCCATTTCTGTGGCTCTGCTCCTGATTTAGGTGTCTGCTTAGTCTGCTTTTGTTTTTGGTGTGGATGTTAATAACTGTGAGTTTGCTGTCTTTTTACTTGTTCATATTTTTTATCTTTTTTTTCCTTAGATAAGTCCCTTTAACATTTCATATAATAAGGGCTTGGTGATGATGAACTCCTTGAACTTGACCTTATCTGAGAAGCACTTTATCTGCCCTTCCATTCTAAACAAAAGTTTTGCTGGATAGAGCAATCTTGGATGTAAGTCCTTGCATTTCATGACTTGGAATACCTCTTTTCAGCCCCTTCTTGCCTGTAAGGTCTCTTTTGAGAAATCAGCTGACAGTCTGATTTGACTGTTCATATATGTTTTCTTCTTCTTAAAGAAAACCCTGTAACAATTCATATAATACTGGTTTGGTGATGATGAACTCCTTTAGCTTTTACTTGTCTGGGAAAGCTCTTTATCTCTGCTTCAATTCTAAATGATAACTTTTTTGGCTAGAGCAATCTTGGTTGTAGGTCTTTGCTTTTCATGACTTTGAATACCAATCCTTTCTAGTCTGCAAAAGTTTCTTTTGAGAAATCAGCTGACAGTCTTATGAGAACTCCCCTGTAGGTAAAACTCTGCCATTTTTCTTGCTGCTTTTAAGATTCTCTCTTTATCTTTAACCTTTGGCATTTTAATTATGATGTGTCTTGGTGTGGGATTCTTTGGGTCCATCTTGTTTGGGACTCTCTTTGCTTCCTGGACTTGTATGTTTATTTCCTTCACCAAATTAGGGAAGCTTTCTTTCATTTTGTTTTCAAATAAATTTTCAATTTCTTGTTTTTTCTCTTCTCTTTCTAGCACCCCTATAATTTGGATATTGGTATGTTTGAAGATGTCCCAGAGGCTCCTTACCCTATTCTCATTTTTTTGAATTCTTTTTTTTTTCTTGCTCTTCTGATTGAATGTCTTTTTCTCCCTTATGTTCCAAATTGTTGATTGATTCTTGGCTTCATCCCCTCCACTGTTGATTCTTTATTTCACTTACTGTAACCTTCATTTCTGCCTGGGTCTTTTTTATGCTGTTGAAGTACCCATTGAGTTCCTGGAGCATCTTAATAACCAGTGTTGTGACCTCTGCATCTGATAGATTGCTTATCTCCATTTTGTTTAGTTCTTTCTCTGGATTTTTGTTCTGTTTTTTCAATTGGGTCATATGTCTTTGTCTTCTCATTTTTGCAGCCTTCCTGCGATTGTTTCTATGTATTAGGTAGAGCTGCTTTGACTCCCTGTCTTAGTAGCATGACCTATTTTAGAAAAGTGCACCTGTAAGTTATATAGGGTGAAACCTTAAGTAATCGCCAAGGTGGGGCAACCCATGTCACTGCTTTGTGGCTCTGTGCGGGGCAGGGCTCAGAAAGGGAACAATGCTGCTGCCTGGCCTCTGGACCTTTGTCCAGGGGGAAGCTGTCTCCTAGCACTCACCCTTCTGCTGGTCACTTCACTTTCTCCCCGTATGCCACTCGTGCCCTACCAGCTGTTGCCCTGGTGCTGAATCCCAGAGGGAGTGGGCCTGTGTAAGTCTCAAGTCTGTTTTGGGCCCTTTAAGAGGAGGCTCCTGTGAGTCCCACAGTTTCTTCACCACCCCAACCCCAACTGGTTTTTACAGCCAGAAGTTACAGCGTCTTAACCTCCTCGAACTGGTACCCTGGGCTGTGTGTTCTGGTCTGGGGCTGGATCCCTCACTCCTGAGGTATCCCTTTTGATGTTTATTTACCACACTTGGATGTGGGACCACCTGTTCTGTGTTTTTGCACTTCTCTGCACTTCTCTGCACCCCTGCTCCTCATACCCATCTGGATGAATGTGACTTCTTTAAAACCTTGGTTGTAGGACTTCTGCTAGCTCAATTTTGTGACAGTTCTGGATGATATTTGTTTTGTAGTATAGTTGTAATTTTTTCTGTAATTGTGTGAGGGAGAAGGCATGTTTACCTGTACCTCCATCTTGGCTGGAAGTTTTTTTGAGAGTTATGCCTTTTTTATGAATTGTTTTAGTGGACCAGCAATCTTCAGATGGTCAACAGTCCTTTTATTAAGCTACCAAGTTGAAAGCAGAGGTGTTGGCCTATACACAGTTTCTTGTCTTTATGGACATTAGCTAATGATGAGTTTAATTAGTCATCTACAGAAGAAATGCCATGCTGGGCCAGAGCAGTGATCCATCTAGCCCAGCCTGCACTACAGAGGTACATGCAAGGAAACAGGTTAATTTTGGAGTTTTGTCATTCTTAAAAGACTCACAGGTCATTTCCTGTTTTCCTTAACTTAAATACTCAGAATTCATGCATTCATTCAAACTCTTCAACATTGCAATCCGTTTTATGTATTAAGTTACAATACTTATAGATTTGTTGGAATAAATAATTTTTGGGAAAATGCCACTTCTAATGTGAACTTCAGTTCTTTCCTTGCTTATAAGCTACTTCACTTTTTCACCTGTAAAACATAAAATGATTTCACAAGTTTATTTTTTCCTACTTTAAATAAATATCTGTTCTGTTATTTCTAATATGGCCCATTTGTGAGGTTTATTTTTCTTACCCTCCTTCCTAGCATTTCTTTTCCTACATACTAGTTCAATGTAGAGTATTAAGTTAGTTCTTTATGTATAATGAAGGAGACACGAGTTATGGAGGGCCACTGAATTCCTTTGAATTATTTGACTACTGTAATTAAAAGTTTTGTGGATTTGCCCTGCCTGGTATGGCTCATGGATTGAATGCCATTCTAGTGACGTAAAGGTTGCTGGTTTGGATCCCGGTCAGGTGCATGCCTGGGATGCAGGCCAGGTTCCCGGTTGGGGGTACATGAGAGGCAACTGATACGATGTTTCTCTCACACTTTGATGTTCTCTCTCTTTCTCCCTCCTTTCCCCTCTCACTGAAAATAAATAAATAAAATATTTTGAAAGCTTTGTGGATGCTAGGCAAAGCAATTTTATAGCTATAGTTCAGAAAAAACAGTTACAGCCTGTATTGAGTATTTGGGATTTACTGAAAGTCCTTTTATGAGACACAAATTCTACTTGAAGACATTGGTTATTCCTTGTTTGATACCCCAATATTGATTTCAAAACTATATATTATTTAGTCTTAGTGGTGACACACAAAAGTGTTTTTTGTTGAGAAAGTAACAACAAAACCCTGCAGTTTCATTTTTTAAAAATAAGGTTATATTATTTATAATAGGTGTCCTGGGAAAGCATGTCCTCCTGTCCCTCTACTACTTTTCATCATTTTTTTAGGTATATTTTATTGATTTAGGTATATTTTATTGATTATGCTAGTACAGTTGTCCCAGTCCTGGCCTCCTGGCCTCCGTCCCCTCTCTGTTGGTTCCCCGTAGAGTTTTCTTTATTTCACTTCATGTAACCTTCATTACTTTGTTATGTTGTTGCCATACTCATTGAGTTCTCTGAGCATCCTGATCACTAGTGTTTTGAAGTCTCCATCTGGTAGGTTGGCTATTTCCATTTCATTTTGTTCTTTTTGTGGGGTTTTGTTCTGGTCTTTCATTTGGGCCAGTTTCTTTGTCTCCTCAGTTTGGCAGCCTCCCTGTGTTTGTTTCTGTGTATTAGGTAGCGCTGCTTTGACTCCCTTTCTTAGTAGCGTGGTCTAATGCAGAAAAAGCACCTGTAAGTTGTGTGGAGCGGAGGCTTAGGTTATCTCCAGCTTCACTGCTTTGTGACTCTGTGTTGGGGGAGTGCTCAGAAAGGGGACTGTGCCACTGCTGGGCTTGTGGAGGTTTGCCTGACATTTGCCCTGTTTCCAGAGACTTCATCCACTCCCTCAGTGCAACTGGTGCTCTTCTAGCTGTTGCCCTGCTGCTGAATCCCAGAGCGGGTGGGTTTGTGTCCATTTTAAGACCTTGTAAACCCTTTAAGCAAAGTTCCCTGAAAATCTGGCAGATCCTTCCACCACCCCAGCCCCCACTGGTTTTTATAGCCAGAGCTTCCAGGGATTTATCTGCCCTGGCACAGGAACTCTGGGCTGTGTGGTCTGGCCTGGGGTTGGGATCCCTTGCTCCCAAGATAGCCCTCCTGATTTTTATCTACCACGGGTGAATGTGGGACTGCCTTTGTTTGTTCTGCCCCTCCTGCCCATCTGGATGAATGTGGCTTCTTTAAATCCTTGATTGTCAGACTTCCATACAGTTCGATTTTCTGACAGTTCTGTGGGTTGTTTTTAGATTTAGTTGTAATTCTTTTTGTGGTTGAATGAGGTGAAGCATGTCTACCTGTGCCTCCATCTTGACTGGAAGTCTTTCTCCATCATTCTTAACCATCAGTGCAGTGAATTAAGATTGTAAGGAAGATTTTTTGATACGGGTGAGTTTATACTGAAAATTCCTAGGACCTAATCAAGTACAGGGTTCACTACTATCTGAAAGTAGTGTTCCTTTAAAACCTTTGTAGCTGAGCCCTGGCCAGGTAGCTCAGTTGGTTAGAGGATAGTCCCAGTACCCCAAGGTTGTGGATTTGATCCCTCAGTCAGGGCACATACAAGAATCAACTACTCAGTGCATAAATAAATGGAATAACAAATGGATGTTTCTCTCTTCCTTCTCCCCATTCTCTAAAATCAATTAAAAAAATCTTTGTAAGCTGAAAAGGTGTAAAGCAAAGAAGCAATTACCATTAATATATATGAAAAAAACTTTGAGTGCTCCCAGACCTACAAAATACCCTACTGAATCATACCAAATAATGCATAGGACTAACACTGACATGTAGTAAAAGCAGGAATGATATAAATACACACTATGCTTTATACACCCATCAGTACTCTTAGTCAGGAGATTTTCCATTTTATCCATTTCTGAATGGACTAAAAGAGACTGCTTTGCTACTAGCAGAACCAATGGTAACTCCAGCAGCTTTCATTCTTCCTGAGCATAAGTAGTAGGAATGGTGGATGCAGGCAAGGAGCCAGGTGGTGCCACTCTGGCTGATTGAGGTACACACTGCCTCTGTGACAGCTCACTGCAGGACAAATGTTGAACGCTGTTTTTGCTTTAGCTAACTTTTTATTGTAAAGGTAAAAAACCTCTTCAATTTCTTGCAGTTAGTAAAACATAACGGGTCCTTGAATGATATTGTCTCATTCAGCATCATTTGGTTATAACATTGAGGAGATGCTGTAGGAACTTAACTCTTGTTTATATGAATTAGCCTTTATTAAAGTTGGTTTTGAAATACGTCATTTTGCCACAGTTTCAAGAACCTGTCCACAGTGTTAAGTGAGGACTTACTATAATCATGAAGGTCTTTTGTAAAATTGAAGTAGTGTAACACAAACTTTCAAAAAGTTGGGGATACTTTTACTTAGAAGGCTAGTGTGTATACATATTTAGGCTTTTGAGAAACTTTAAACAATCAATTTCTTGAGTCTTTCCTCTATAAAACAGTAAGTTGTTTAAATGACATGTTTTTAGTCATTGGGTGTAATTTCTTCCAAGGAATTTTCGCTTTCTCCAAGTATATGAGGACCTCTTTAGTGTAACAAGGCGACATTTCCTGGGTAGTATGTGTCTTGATAGTTAAGTAATTGCCCTCTTTTTTTTTTTAATAATAAGGATGTTACTTTTACTGTGTGATAGGCAGTACATGCATCTCATAATAACCAATAAGCTTACAATTTAGAAAGAAAATATTCCTACAAAATATTTTCTGATAATGACATGTTAAAAATCAGATTCTGTTGAGTGCAAAGAACTGACACCAATAATTGTTATTCTGTACTGTCAGGAACTAAAGAATTCCATGTGAACGAATTTTCCAGAAAGCAAAAATTAGTAATCATAACTAGTAATTTTGCTGTAAATTTTTAAAAATGTATTTTTAGAGAGAGGGGAAAGGAGAGAGAAAGAGAGGACAAGAAACATAGCTGTACAAGAGAAATATGGATCTGTTGCCTTTTGCACGCTCCCAACTGTTGGCCCATAATCCAGGCATGTGCCAAGACCAGGAATTGAACCAGTGACCTGTCTGTTTTTGGGATGATACCCAACTCACTTAGCCACACCAATCAGGGCAATTTTATTGTAGATTTTAATAAACTGATGGAATACTTTAATATGTGTATTTATCTACGTCTGTTGTAAAGAGAGAAAGAAGTATTTCAACATCCAGAAAAAGTGCAGAAACTGTTTTGATGAATAATTATGTTCCTACTCTCTTAAATCTTAACATTTCTTTCCTGACTTCTTAGTGTGTAATGAAATAGCCAACACTTAGAGGTGATTAGATTAATCATTAATGAGTACTAATTAGTAAGTTGTGCTAGCCTAGCTTGCTCTTATTCAGTTCACTTAGACCTAAATGTAGCATATTCTTCTGATTCATTCCTTAATGCCACAGTTTTCTTATTAATGTATAAGAGTAAAACCTTCCCTCTTTACCTTTTTATCTAAAGCAAACTTTGGAAGTATGGAACAAATTTCTTAAAAGAGCAGCCTGGATTTTATGTTACTCCTATGGAGTAAACGTGATATTGTGACTAATAATTTTATTCCAGTTTACTGCAGATTGTAATAGTGAAAAAGAAAGACTGAGATTTTGCATCGTAGTGCTCTTTCTGGTTTGGACACGATCTTTAACCAGTGTATGTATGTGCTTTGTTAATACCTTTGTCATAGGGAAGCTCTGAGAATTGTGAGCTTAGTACAAATACCTGGCACACAGAAGTTGCTCAGTAAAGGTTACTTTAAATTCACTAGCCTTGTTTCAAGCGATAGGACTTGTTAAAGTGTGATTTCCAAGTAAGCAGGGGCTTTTCTGCCAAAAATACTCAAGGAGTCCTCCTCATCCCAAACGAAGCAGATTTTAACATTACATTTCATCACTCAGCTCTTAGAACCCCTGCTGATTGTTTTCATTGTACTCTTGGTTTATTTTTGTACCTAAGGTCTGATAGGCACATAATAAGTGCTTTGTGAACCTTAAACTAAGTGAAAATAAATTGTTCACATGAAAGGTATGTGGATAAGTCAGTTTGGGGGCAGTTCTAGAGAACTCTCGCCAGAAGTGGTATCTTTGTTTTGATCTTCAGAGACTGTTAAATGTGATCATTGAGTCATACTTGCTGTTTTCTCTGTCTCCTGGCTATCTCTTCTCTTAAGACTCTGAAGCTTGCCAGCCATAGGGTGTTTAAAACAGAGTAGGCCTTAACCCCGGGGGAGTTTGTTTATTTAAAGAAAAATAATTAAGTTCAAACGTCCCAACCATGTCCTAGCTTGTCTAGTCATGTTATAGAGTTAGTGAGTTCTTTCTGGGGGATCATGGTGCCTGAAGGTAACAGTACATTTGAAAGTAAACTTGTCCTGAGATTACTTGGAATTTTATCATGTATTCCCTAACAGAAATCCTTAAAGGAGTAGGAGGAAAGGGAATGCCATTTATTTTGCTAGTTTTTTAATGGGACCCATTTAATTAAAATCTTTAACCCTCTCCTTTCCAGTGTTATGATATAGATGATTTAAAAACAAAACAACAATGTCAGAAACCCCATAATATGGTAGCTCTGTCTTCATTAATTCTTTGAAGTTGGGATTGTGGAATCTAGAATCTCTTGAAAAGGACAGTATAGTTCTATAGGTGTGTAGACACAAAGATATGAAAATTGATGGCTTTTGTGTTTTAAATGATTGTCATCTTGAATATTTGTGACTTGATTTCTCCTATCATATTCTCTCCCAGGTAAGAAAATCTGAGGCAGAGGTTTTGGGCTTGCCTAGGGTACCAAGGCATATCTGTTTGATAATATAACTTGTAAAAATGGAATCCTAAGGGAGGTGGAGGAGGAATAAGCCAGAGAGTTAACTGGTGTGATTGGCAGAGTGAAAAACAAATCCTGAGGCACTGAGAGCATGCCTGATGTGTTTAAGGGTAGGAAAGAAACCAATGGCTAGAATGGAGTGAACAAGAGGGAGAATGGTGGGAAATGAGGTTAGAGGGATGGGGCAGGGAAATACCAGATCATGCTCCTATGCCCTTGTAAGGACTTGGCCTTTTAGACCAGTGAGGTAGACTCAAGAGGGTTTGAGCAGAAGAATGAGCTGACTTTCTTTTAGAAAAGGACTAATCTGACTGGTTTTTTGAGGTGAGCAAGATAAAAAGAGAGGTTGGGAGATCAGATAGGAAACTATTATAGTAATGCAGTTGAGAAATAAGGTGGCTTGGACCAGGTAGTAGGTAATATTGTGGATACCATTTGAAACTGGAGCTTCCAGGATGAACATTTAATGGACAGTCATGAATATTTCTACACATATCTGGTTGACACATTTTTAAAAAGATATTTTATACTGGGATGGGAGTAAAAGGCAGGAAACTGTACTTGAACAACAATTAAAATAAAAATAGCCCTGGCTGGTGTAGCTCAGTGGATTGAGCGCAGGCCTGCGAACCAAACAACCGCAGTTCGATTCCCAGTCAGGGCACATGACTGGGTTGCAGGCCAGTTCCCAGCAGGGGACGCACGAGAGGCAACCGTACATTGATATTTCTCTCCCTCTCTCCTTCCCTTCCCCTCTAAAGATAAATAAATAAAATCTTTAAAAAAATAAAATAAAAATAATATTTTACTTATTTATATTTAGAGAGCAGGGAAAGGAGGGAGAAAAAGAGAGACAAACATTAATGTGTGGTTGACTCTTGCCCACCCCCAACTGGGGACCTGGCCCATAACCCAGGCTTGTGCCTGGGCTGGGAATTGAACCGGGACCCTTTGGTTCACAGACCAGCACTCAGTCTGCTGAGCCACACCAGCCAGGCAGGGTTGGTTAACACATTTTTAAGGATGTTAAGATTAATCACTGGATTCAAGTTTTGTCAACTGACTTATCCATTAAAAGTTTCCCATCAGCCTTTTTACCTAATGGTTTTAACAATCATTGATGACTTTTAAATATCTATAATTTCATTAGGAGTTACCAAATGGTGATTTCCTAATCCTATCATTACTTCTACATTTAAGTTAGGAATCCTATAAAAAAGAGCTTTCATTTATTGACTGCTATATTACCCTGAGGCATTTTTCACAAAGAAAGCCAGGATAAATGCTTGATTATTCCCCTTTATCAATTTTCAGATAATCTCCTTTATCAATTTTCAGTTGTTAGTGCCCTACCAACTTCCAAAGATGAATTTTTATATGTTAATGTTTCAATCAATGGTAGTCATTATTTCTTTTTTTGATATTCAGAATGTCAGCATCATTTGATGTTCATTTGCTCTTAAAATATGTCTTCAAAGTAAAAGCTATAAAGTATATTCTGAGAAGTCTTCCATTTCTGTCCTTTCTACTCTGATTTCTCTTATCTCTGTCGATAACCCTTTAAAAATGGTTTCAGTTTATCCTTCCCATTGCTTCTTTTTGAAAGGAAAAAGAAGCGAGTCTGTGTTAGTATTTGTATTTCCCCAACTTTCTAGGAAAAGAGTAGCATTTTGTGGAATACTGAATGAGCTATAGGATTGAAAATAGGGAACTCCTGCCCTGGCTGGTATAGCTCAGTGGATTGAGTGCGGGCCTGTGAACCAAAGGATCCCAGTTTGATTCCCAGTCAGGGCACATGCCTGGGTTACAGGCCAGTTCCCAGCAGGGGACACATGAGAGGCAACCATACATTGATATTTCTCTTCCTCTCTCCTTTCCCTCCCTTCTAAATAAAATAAATAAATAAATTTTAAATAAATAAAATATTTAAAAGAAAAAGAAAATAGGGAACTCCTGGGTTCTGTGAGGGTTATTTCTGAGACTTGTCAGCCTCTGTCACTCCTCATGAAAGGTTTTCTCTTATATTCTTAGCTCTCTTCACAACCAGCACCTCAAAGAACACACATATTTATAAAAGAAATAAACCCTCACTCACACCATTTGGCAGTATTAAGAAAAATTGCATATCTAGCAATTCCCCTTCCAGGAGTCTTTCCCAGAAGTTGTACTAACAAAATTAGGAAGTGACATATATGCCTTTGTTCTGTTCCTTGAAGGTTGGGATTCTGTCTTGATTGTCTTTTAACCAGGGGCTTTGTTTATTGGAGAACAAAGCAATAAAGATAGTGTAGTTGGCATTAGCATCAGTGGTGTCTGTGTGAAAGATACGGCATTTTGACACTTTGCCATTTTGAGATACTGTAAGGTTAAATATGTTATCAGTTAATGTTAAATCATTCATCAGTTTATTCATTCTTTTAAATAAATATTTATTGAGCGCTAATGCATGGTAGTCATTGTCTTAGGTGCTTGAAAAATATCAGTAAATAAATCCAACAGAAATCTCTGGAACTTACTTTATAGGTGTAAGAAGGAAAATAGACAAACAGATATAACAAGTAAGCTGTTCATTTCTTTTTTTCAAGTGTGCAGTTTTAGCGCTTATCTTCTACATCTTTCTTTTTTTCTTTTTCCAATCTGTAAATGGCATTTTTAACAATTGCAAGACCCTGGTGAGTGAAAGGGATTGAGGACTGAGGAGGTTATGGATGTTCATACTGAGTACTTGTAACTTAACTATTGAATTCTGGGCGTGTGGGGCGATAGCCTGTACTCCGTCCGTCCATCCCAGCTTACCCTCAGTCCTGCTAATGTTCTGTGTGGGAACGTTGCTCAAGAGCTCTCTTGATAGTTTCCTGTAGCCACTGAAATTTAGGTAACTGTCATTAAAGATTTCATGTTTTTATTGTAATATACTTAATTACTACATCTTTATTTCAGAAATGACCATGAAGAAGTAGATGCCCAGATGCAAAGTGATGAAACAGCCAATTTGTCGTAAAGTAAAATGCAGCTGTGGCTTTTCAACCAGATTAGTAAGTGTGGCCATCATTTTCTTTAACTTTATACATATTTTATCTACTTTGAAAAATAATAATAAAAAAGCATAGTGGACATTGTTAAAATGTATATATGTATTTCTCTTTCTTTGTTTTTACTATTGAGTATAGTACATATTCTAACATATAGCTCCAGAAAATGTATGTTTGTGCTATATCTTTTAAGAACAATAAAGGTAATACTATAAAATCACAGCTTTTGAGGGAATATATGAAAAAGAGTTGGTCACTAATACAACTATTCTTACAATTTTTCAATATTTGTTTTACCTATCAGTCTCTGTTCTACACATTTAA
>PVKM010027216.1:5304-18996 GCA_004027735.1 Carollia perspicillata | reverse complement strand
GAGAGAGAGAGGAACATCAATTTGTTGTTCAACTTATTTATGCATTCGTTGGTTGCTTCATGAATGTGTCCTGACTAGGGACTGACCTGCAACCTTGGCGTATCAGGACGACACTGTGACCAACTCAGCTTCCCAGCTAGGGCTCTGCTTTCACTTTCGTGTGGCATTTCCCTGTGTGCATCTGCCTTCAAATTTCCCCTTTGTATGAGGACATTGGTCGTATTGATTAGGGGCCCACTCTGCTCCAGTATGACCTTGCTTTACCTAATTATATCTGTAATAGCCCTATTTCCAATAAGGTCACACTCCACGGAGCTGGAGGTTAGGATTTCAACATATAAATTTGGGGGACACCATGCAGTCTGTAACAAAGGCCCGTCAGAAATCTCACCTCTTCCAGGAAGCCTTCCGCACCCGCTGGAGCTCCTGCAATCTCCCCTCTCTGGAGCTCCTGCAGCACGCAGTGTCTGCGGAACTCGGGGGCCCCAGGCATGGCTGGCCTCGGCGGGTGTTTATATTCTGCTCCTCTGAGGCTGGACCTAACTCCAGGTCGACGGCATCTGCCATTTTTAAAACCAGTCACAGCACAGCAGAAAGCCTCTTAGCTGATGTTATTGGGGCTGGTAGTTAGGTGGCAAATTGAAAATCCGAAAGGAATGCCAGCAGAAGGCTTGTGGGCCACACGGGCCCAGCTCGTGGCGGGCAGCAGATCTGCGCAGGAGTGGAGAGCCGGGGCGAACCACTGCACTGCTTCCATGGAGCTGGCCAGGAGGGCTTCTTCGGTTCTGCACAGAAACAAACAGCAGCCGCTCATCCCCTAGATGGATGCAGACCGGGTGCCAAGTTCTTCTGCCGCCCATGGAGAGTGTGTTTTTTAAAAAGGAGAAAACAGCAACACTCTGGACCAGTTAAGATTCTTTCTATCCGGTTTGGATGTTAAGGGGAATGACCAAACAGAATCACTGGGGGCTTCAGAAGGAGGGAAAAATTCTGGGCCAGGGTGAGGGGCCCCTGAAGCACCTGGATTCTGAGAAAGAAGGGGGTTTTCTGGGAGTGAAACTGTAAAATGAATGTAATAGGTCAGAGCTGAGAACAGCAAAGTCTTTGCTTCTCCTGATTCACAGTACTGACATGTCAAAAAGAGCATGTGGTCATCAGAAGTGTGTGTGTGTGTGTCTGTGTGTGTGATTGTGCATGGTTATGTATACATGCATGTGTGTGTGAGCATGTGTGGGGGTGAGTTTGTGTGATTGTGCATGGCCGTGTGTGTGTACATGAGTGGGTGTGAATGTGTGTGTTGGCATATAGCCAGAGGCCCAGGGAAGAGAGGGTATACTGCCTTTGCCCAGTGAGACTTAGCAAAGCCAAGCAGCGTGTCCCTAAGTGGGGAGGGGGGACCGGGGCCAGGACCTGCAGTGAGTCAGTGAGTGGCAAGTCAAGTTTTTAGGCCCCTAGGTCCACGACTGTGATAAATCTGCAAAGGTGAGCTGCCCTACACACTTAGGTAGAGGGTGTATACATAGTAACCAGCCCTCCTTGCCCAGGGACAGCTGGCCCCAACCACCCCTCACATTGATCTCTTGGGGGAGATCACATTGATCTCTTGGGGGAGATCACATTGATCTCTTGGGGGAGATCACAGGTAAGTTTGGAGAAGGTGTGGGTCACCGCTTGGTCATCTAACATCAAGGAGTTGCTGCTTCTCCCTCCTCCAACGTGTGCTTCCCAGCGTCTGACCGAAGGACCAGGTTGCCCGGGGCATGCATTCTGCTCCTGCTCCTCCCTGCCTTGACCTCCCCTCTGCGTCTCTGAAGCCCTTAGACTGCTCCACTACTCTGCCTTTCCTCAGCATCAGAATGGGAGACCACTGCTGCTTGCTGTGAGTCAGTTTTTAATTCAAGGGAGTCATGCATCTTTACTGCTGGGAGTTTTATCACCCCCCTGTGGCTCCCTGGAGGACACCACCCAGGGTCCTGGCATGCAACTCTGGCACCGAAAGAGCAAATAAGATCCTTAGACTTCCGAAGATTCCCACCCTCGCCCTCACTCCCACCCCGCCACCTCAGGTCTTTCCTCATCTGTATAGCTGTGCAGACCGGGCACAGAGGCACACCCTCCCATTGTTCTTGCCATCTCCTGCTTGCCCTGGAGAGAATATAAATATATGTCAATAACAACACAGTAAAATCCAGTGACAGCCCGAGAACTGCTAAATCTTGCAAACAGCCATCTGCACTTCCTCTAACTTTAGACCTTGGCATGCCTGAGCAGACCGGTCCCCCCAGATCCAGCAGCTGCAGTCAAGTATCTGCTCATTCCAGTTGTTTGGGAAATGCTGGGGCTCCCGGTGCCAGCCTCCTCCCAGAGTGGGGTGCAGCTAAGGAACCAGGGCTCTAGGGCATGGGGGCACCAATGGAGAATGAGGCCTTGAAGCACTCTCCTAAATCCAACTCTTTCAAAAGTTCCTTTGGCTTTCTACATGGAAAAACCGACAGACCGACCACCTAATTAATAAATCCAGTGATTTTACCATATGAACCCCAAGGCAGGACAAAGAAGAACTCCCAGTGGTTAGGATTGTAGCAAAGAGATGGTGTCTCTGTCCCAGGCAGCTCTATGCTGTATATGGGAACTCAAAAGAAAGGTCTAGAACTTTTCTTGGGCACCTAGAAATGAGGCTTCTGCCCTCAGGTTCACGTTGAAAACAGTGGTTGGAATTCTTCTCTTTGCCAGAGAAGGAGGTTGGGGAAGCTCCCTGGAAGTGACACGACATCCTGGTTGACTCCTGTGGCCCTAGTATTTGCAGAGGGCTTTGTGACGAGGGCTTTGTGATAACGGCTCTGTGAGGCCCACTCACTCACAGGTACAAAGAGGCCAACGCTTTGCCTCCAACCCTTTCCTACTTCAGAGTGGAATCTTCCAGTTTGGGTGTGAGAGGCAAAGCCATTTAATAATTCATTTCTTCATGAAGAATTAATCATATTTTAAAGCCTCCTGCCTCTTTTACCAGCTGACCCTATAATTAGACAAAGCAGGACCATTTCCTTTCCACGGCTGCCTCTCCACGGGAGATCGATTAGTCAGCGTCTATCAGGAAACAGATGGCACCCTCCAAACAGGGTCATTTAAGGAGTCCTTCAGGAGAGATGTGGGTAGGACACAGGGAAACCGAAAGGGACAGTGTAGGATACTGGAGCTGGTAACAGACTGTGGGGCTCTTACAGCCCTGGGCCTGAGGGGGAGGGAGGGGAGACTCACGGGAACCTGGGAGAGGACAGTCAGGTGGAGAGGGTCATTTTGCAAGGAGCTGGGACCTTCAGCTGAGGGGCGCAGCCAGCCAGAGTGACCCTGTTGATGGCATCCGGAGGTTAAATCTTCTAGCTCCACTCCTGTCCTTCTCTCCAATCTTCTGCCAAGCCCTCTCTTTCCATCCCCCGACTTCCACTGACCTGGCCAGACCAGGAGCCAGAGGGAAGGGCTACATGTGTTCATGTAGCAGAGACAGGTCAGCCTCATGGGGCAGAAAGCAGGGTGGAGATGCCTGAAGAGTGAGTCTGGAAGGGTCAAGAGGAGCCAGCTGGCACCTGAGCCTTTCCCTCTGGCATCCAGGATCCCACCTGATCAATTCCTTCTTAAGGCTGAAGTACACAAGCGTCTTATCACTTTGCTCTGGAATTATCTGCTGTTGTATCGTTATCACTATACATTGTCTAGATATCTGATCTGGCGAACCAGATTGTCGGCTCTTCAGAGAAAGAGATTGCATCTTACCCGGTACTCCCACCTTGGCCCTGGGGCCCCCTAACCCCTACCCACACCCATAGACACTCAATGTGTGTGTGTGCATGCACCCACATCAGTGAGGACAGGCCAGGTCATGATGCAGTAACAACCACCAGATCTTATCGGCTTTACACAATAAATGCTTCCTCTTGTTCACATTACCTGTCTATTGCAGGTCAGCAAGGGGTGCTCTGGGTGTCACAGTTACTCTGGGACCCAGGATGGCTTTGTCTCGATACACGCATCCACAATCACAACAGAAGAGGGAAGAAGATGGAATAAATTATACACTGGCCTGAAGCGGCTACCCCAAAATGTCACTTCTGTACACATTTCAGTGGCCAAAGTGAGACTCATGGCTACTCCTAACTTTGCAAGCCTGGAAGCTGGATCTCTACATGCTCAGAAAGTAGAGAGCCAGGAATAATTCATGAACAGCCCTCACAGTGGCCAAGGGTGGTCTCCACCTGGGAGCCCTGCAGGAGCGATTGAGGTTTTTTGAATTTAATTGAACAGTAGATGTCAATAAAAGTCGAATGAATCAGTAAGTCTATGCATTTTGACATACTCAAATTCGTCAAGTCAGCAACAGCAACAAAACGCCAGCAAATCAGCTGCCCAGGAATCATAGTAATCAAATGATGGCTTAAATGGACAGATTGGTTTATGCTACAACATTCTATTTCTGACTCGTTTCAGTGCAGTCTGTTTAGTTTGCTATGAATAGTTTCAGGGATGTAGATTCGGTCACCCCCACCCCATCAGGTTATGTCATTATTTTCCAGGTTCTCGTGTCCTTGGCTGTTCTTTAAGACTCCAACAAATCGATAATGGATATGCTTGCTGGCCTTGATGTCTTCTTTGGCTCAGCTCCAAGGAGAATGTGGCTGTTGCCACGCTCCCTCCCTGCTGTTTGTGGGGCATCCCCCAAAGATGGTACCTTGTGCCATTCCCAGGCATCAGGTCACACCCTTGCCCAATCCTGAGCCTCCAGAAAATCCCTGGACCTTACGGGCAGGTCATTTCACCTCAGAAGTAGGTCAGGGTGAAAAAAATCCAGATCTAGGCAAACGCTAATGTTGAATGAAAATATTTTAAAACTTTAAACCAAGTTTTCCACATTATCTTCAAATGTAGAAGGAAATATTCACTTGACTTTAGAAATTGTTCACATCTAAGAAATATTTGGGTGGTGATCTTGGCCGGCTGGGGTTATCATCATCAAATTGTCTTATTACTCAGTTTTCCCAAAGAAATTGCTTTGGAAAAAAAAAGAAAATATATGTATATAAGCATCTCTTCTCTGCTTCCTCTTATTACTTTTTATAATCTTCTGCACACCATGAACCCTGGAAGCAGACACCAATATCACTTCCTCAAGGTATATTGTGAAAGAGATTTTGATGGCTGGACTTAGGCAGATGGATGTGTTATTTCCAAAGAAACCAGATTTCCTGGAAAGAGCATTAATTCATGAGATCTCTGGGGGCCTCTGGGCAGTGAGGAAAGAAGGACAAAATTGACTCTTGTAATTCAAAATGTACATGGTCTTGTTGATAAAGTTACTTACGACAGCAGCAGTCCCGGAAGCTTTTAGAAGCAGATGGCTAGCAGGGCCCTTACTTGTCTCCCTGCAGGTGTTGGGGTCACTTCTGCTCAGGGGCCTTCCGGAGGGTCTTTCTGTGTCCCTGACTCTCATCTGCAACTTTTTCAGCGGTTCAAACTTTGATATGACCTACCAGGGAGGCACCGAAAGTGATCAGAAATAGGAGCTCCCACTTTTGTAATTCCACTACCTGAGTACAAAAGCAGTACCTGCTGATTGCAGAGAATTTGGAAAAGAGGGACTATAAAAAGAAGAAACTCCAAGGCAACCATATTTCCCCACCCCGTGATAACAGACATCCATTGAACGGAAGCCTCCCTTCCCTCATAACATTCTGTTTTCTCTTTATTGATTTAAGTTAAATAGTTTAATCATTCATTCAACCTTACATTTTAAGCATGTATTATCCTGTTCTCAGCATTAGTGATATAGCAATAGAATAAATGGACAAAGTTCTTGTGGAGATAAGATAGCACTAGAGACAGTTTTTAAAACTCTAGGAAAATGAAGCAGCATACTTCTAGACAATTCATAAGTTAAAGGAGAAATCTCAAAGAGAATTTTTTTTAAAGATTTTATTTATTTATCTTTAGAGGGGAAGGGTTAGGGAGAGAAACATCAATGTATGGTTGCCTCTTGTGTGTCCCCTGCTGGGAACTGGCCTGCAACCCAGGCATGTGCCCTGACTGGGAATTGAACCATGATCCTTTGCTTCACAGGCCTGCGCTCAATCCACTGAGCTACACCAGCCAGGGCTCTCAAAGAGAATTTTTAAAATGCATAGAACTTAAGTGAAAATTAATATATAACAAATCAAAATATGTGGGTGTAGCCAAAACAGAACTGAGAGGGAAATTTATAACACAAAATGCTTACATTAGAAAAGAGGAAACATCTAAAATCAGTATTGTAAGTCCTCACTTCAAAGCATTAGCAAAAAGAAAGAACAAAATTAAATCCAAATGAAGCATACAAAGGAAACAATAAAGGTAGGAGCAAAGATCATTGAAATTGAAAGTAGGAAAACCATACAGAAAAATCAATGAAACAAAAAATTGGTTCTTCAAAAATATTAATAAAATTAATAAACTTCTAGCAAGACTGACAAAGATAAAAAGAAGACATAGATTATCGGTATCAGAGAAGAGACAGGGGAAATCACTACAGATCTTGCAACTATTGAAAATAGAAGCAGAAACACTGAACAATCTTACATTTCTAAATCTGACAACTTAAAAGCAATGGACCAATTCTTCAAATACCACGAACTACGAAAACTGAACCAAGGTGAAACAGACAATCGGAATAACCATATAACCACTAATGAAATTGAATTTGCAACTTAAAAAGCTTCTGAAAAAGAAATCTTTAGACCTAAGTGATTTCACTGGAGAATTCTTCCAAACATTAAAGAGTTAAAATAAATATCTCAGCAGAAACTTCTAAAACTGAAAAGAAAAGAGAAAAAAGACTGGAAAAAATAGAATGTCCAAGAACTGTGAAACAACTGGAAAATGTGTGACACATACATAATGGTAATAATATGAGAAGGAATAGAGAGAGAGAAAGCAACAGAAACATTCAAAGTAACAATGACAAGGAATTTCTTCAAATTAATGTTCAACACTAAACCAACAGATCCAGGAAGCTCAGAGAACATGAACCAGTGTAAGTGCCAAAACAAACAAACAAACAGACACCACACTCAGGCTATGCCCATACCATATTTAAAATAGAGAAAACCAACGGAACGAAGGCTTAAGACTTCCAGTCAAGATGGTGGCACAGGCAGACATGGCTTGCCTCTTCACACAACCGCAACAAAATTACAACTGAAATATAAAACCACCATTGCTTAAAACCAACAGAAATCGAGATGAAGAGAAGTCTGACAGCTACGGAATTAAAGAAACCACATCCATCTAGACTGGTAGGAGGGGTGCGGACACAGAACGGGCTGGTCTCACATCCACACGTGGTAGATGAAAATTCGGGAGGGCTATCTTGGAAGTGAGGAGTCCCAGCCCCACATCAGGCTCCCCAGCCCAGGGTTCCAGGGCCAGAAAGATGAGTCCCCACAACTTCTGGCTGCAAAAACCAGTGGGGACTGACTCAGTGGGAGAAACTTCTGGAGCCCCGAGCAGTTCCTCTTAAAGAACCCACATGCAGACTCACCTGCTCAGACTCACTTCCTCTGGGAGGGGGCTTGAGGGGCCACCTCGGGGGGAGGCTGAAGTGTCTGGCATCAAAGCGAGCAGAGGCCATTGTTCCTTTGCTGGGCTCTCCCCGCACAGAGCCAGCAGACTGGTGCCGTATCAAAGATTCCATCAAAACTGGCTAACACTGTTTGACCTGCCTTGGAGATCCCCATAGACTCTGCCCCACCCAAATTACTGGCCCACCCAAGCTGCTTTTCCATATAAACAAACAAGAAGCAGCTGGCCTCAGTGAGCCCCAGTCCTGGAACTAGCAGCCTAGATTCACAGCACAGCTTGGCTTTGCCTGGAAATCACCAACCCAGCACAAGTAGTAGCCATCACACATTGCTTTAAACTCAGGCAGAGTGGCCCTGGGCAAACACAGGTGGGGGCTGTCCTTGGCTTGCACCACCCAGAAAACCCAAGGGCCAGCACACCCAGTGGAAAGCTACAGACCACATCGGAGCACCACCACCCTGCCCCTGTATAACTGATCATCCATGGAGGGTAGAGGTTGGTGGTCAGTGGTCGTAGCCAATCCTTGCAGCTGACTGGCCTGGGTAAATTCATTGATCCCATTGATCTGCCAACACCAACCAAGACTTAGAAGGTGTACTCAGCCCACACGAAGGGCGGATCTCAAGTACTCAGCTTGAGTGATAGGGGAGGCTGTGCCACTGGACTCTACAGGACACCTAGTACATTAGGCCACAATACTGAGACAGAGTCAAAGCAGCTCTACCTAATACATAGAAACAAACACAGGGAGGCTGCCAAAGTGAGGAGACAGAGAAACATGGCCCAAATGAAAGAACAGATCAAAACTCCAGAAAAAGAGCTAAACAAAATGGAGATAAGCAATCTATCAGATGTAGAATTCAAAACACTTTTTAAAAAAAGATTTTATTTATTTATTTCCTTTTAGAGAGAAGGGAAGGGAGGGGAAAAGAAAGGGAGAGAAACATCAATTTGTGAGAGATACTGTAATGGGCTGCTTCTCATACACCCTTAAATGGGGACCTGGCCTGCAACACAGGCATGTGCTCTGACTGGGAATCAAATCAGTTACCTTTCGGTTTGCAGGCCAGCACTCAATCCACTAAGCCAGACCAGCCAAGGCTCAAAATACTTTTTTAAAAAACATTTTAATTATTTTTAAAAAGTATTTATTTATTTAGAACAAGGGGAAGGGAGGGAGAAACAGAGGGAGAGAAATATCATTGTGTGGTTGCCTCTCACATGGCCCCCAGTGGGGACCTGGCCGACAACCTAGGTCTGTGCCCTGACTGGGAATCAAACTGGCGACCCTTTGGTTCACAGCCCATGCTCAATCCACTGAGCGACACCATCCAGGGCTCAAAACACTTCTTATAAGGATGCTCAAGGAACTTAGTGAGGACCTTAACAGCATAAAAAAAGATCCAGTCATAAACAAAGGATACATTAATTGAAATAAAGAACAATTTGCAAGGAAACAACAGTAGAGTGGATGAAGCCGAGAATTGAATCAATCATTTGAAACATAAGGGGGCAAAAAATGACCAATCAGAACAAGAAGAAAAGAGAATAAAAAAAACAAGGACAGAGTGAGCAGCCTGTGGGGCAACTTGAATCACTCCAACATTTGCTTCGTAGGGTCACAGAGGAAGAGAAAGAGCCAGAAATTAGAAATCTATTTGAAAAAATAGTGAAAGAAAATGTCCCTAATTTGGTGAAGGAAATAGACATGTAAGTCCAAGAAGCACAGAGAGTCCCAAATGAGATAGATGCAGAGGCTCACTCCAGGACACATCACAGTTAAAATGCCAAGAGTTAAAGGTAAAGAGATGGGAGGTGGGGTGTGGGAAAATGGGTAAGAGGCGAGGGGATTAAGAAGTACAAATAGGTAGTTACAGATTAGCCATAGAGTTGTAAAGTACAGTGTAGGAAACGGAGTAGTCAAAGGACTTACACGCATGACCCATGAACATGAACAATGTGTGGGGATTGCTTGAGGGAGTGGGGGGTGCTGGGTGGAGGGGAGCAAAGAGGGAAAAATCAGGACAAATATAATAGCATAATCAATCAAATATAATTTTTAAAAAATCTTAGAAGAAGCCAGGCAGGGAAGAAACACTTTACCTGTAGAGAAGCAAAGATAAGGATTATATCCAACTTTTCTTCAGAAACCATAAAAGCAAGAAGAAAATGGAGTAAAATATTTTGAAATGCTGAGAGAAAACCCCTCACCAACCTAGAATTCTGTGCTCTGCCAATTATCTTTCAAAACTAAAGGTGACATATAAACTTCTCAAACAAAAATTGATAGAATTTGTGAGTAGCAGACCTACCCTGCAAAAAAAGGTTAAGAGAAGTTCTTTAGGGAGAAGGAAAATGATTATCAGTCAGAAACGCAAATCTATGAAAAGAAGAGCATCAGAGAAGGAATAAATTAAGGTAAATATTTTTTAAACTTTTATTTTTATTATTCTTCATTGACCTGACAGGTATGCTTTTTCCCCCAAATCACAACACTGCATCAGATTATGTATGCTTACTGTGTGTGTACATATATATGCTTATGTATAAACGAACTGGTATAAGGAATAACAGCGTGATATAAGGGATGGGAGGGAGGAATGAAGATTTACTGTTTGTTATTATAAAGCACTTGCACCTCCTGTGAAGTGGGATAGTGTTGTGCGAAAGTGGACTTGAAGTAGTTGTAAATGTATATTGCAAACTCTAGGGCAACCACTAAAAAATTTGTTTTTAAAGAAGTATAATTGATATACTAAAAAAGGAGAAAACAGAATCATATAAAATGCTCCTTTAAAACCACAAAAAGCAATCAGGAGTATAGATAATCAAGTTCTTTACAGGAAATACTAGATGTAAGATCCTGCATTCCACCCAATTTATGGATAGATATATAGCTTACTCATGATTAAAACAAATTTCCTAATCTAAAAAAACCACTATGAAAGTCAGAAAAATTGTGGAAAACAAAAACAGGGACAAAAAATAAAGACAACAAGTAGAAAGCAGTAACATAAAGGACAGATATTCATCTAATTAATCAATTATCACTTTAAATGTCAATGGCCCAAATGTCCCAATTAAAAAACAGGTTGTCAGGGCAGCTTAAAACCCCCCCACCGTGTATTATCTACATGAAACCCACTTGAAATACGAAGTCATACATGAGTTAAAAGCAAAGGGATATAGGAGGCTATCCCATGCTAACGTTAATCAAAAGAAAGCAGGAGTAGCTATGTAATTTCAGAGAGAGCAGACTTCAGAGAACCGCTGTGAAGAGGGGCATTCCATAGGAAGGGCAATACTCCAAGAAGACACAACGATTTTTAATGTGCATATGCCTAACAATATAGCATCAACACACATGAGGAAAAAAGGATAGAACTATACGGAGAAGTGGAAGAATCCAGTATTATAGTTGGAGACTTTAACACCCCTCTGTTAGAAATGAACAGATCCTTCAGGCAGAAAACCACCGATGACACAGTCGAACACAACAGCACCATCAATCAACTGGATCCAACTGACATTTATAGACTAGTTCATCCAACGGCAGTGCAATACACATTCTTCTCAAGCTCACATGGAACAATCACCAAGATAGATCATACTGGCAGCCATAAAACACACTTTAACAAATTAAAAAACTAGAAATGATACAATGTCTGTTTTCAGGCAACAGTGGAATTAAACTAGAAATCAATAACAGACAGATAGCTGGAAAATCCCCAAACACTGAGAGAGTAAATGACACTCTTGTAAATAACACATGGGTCAAGTGAGAAATCTCAAGAGAAATTAAAAAATATTTTGAACTAAATGAAAATGCAATTTATCAAAATTTGTGGGATACAGTGAAGCAGTGCTTCAAGGGAAATTTATGACATTGAATGCATATATTAGAAAAGAAGAAATGTCTGAAGTCAATTATCTAAGCTTCCACATTAGCAAGTTAGAAAAATAAGAGACAATTAACAAAGAAGAAAACTAGATAATCTCGGGTATGGCACTGGCTTTTATATACAACATCAAAGGCACAATTCATAAAAGAAGTAATTGATAAACTAGACTTTATTAAAGTTGAAAACTTCTGCTCTGTGGAAGACAATGTGAAGCTGCAGAATGGGAGAGAATATTTGCAAAAGGCACATTTGATAAAGGACTGTTGTCTAAAATATACAAATAATTCTTAACACTCCACAATAAAACAAAACAACCCAATCAAAACATTGGCAAAAGATCTAAACAGACTTCACCAAAAAGGATAAACGAGGGAGGACCCCTAACCCCCTGGAATTATCTTCTGGAGGGCAGGCCCCTTGTAGTACAGTCTTCCCCGACTAGGTGAGTGTTCTAGGAACCCATCTGTAACAGTGGACCAGCTGGTGTTGTTGTGAGAGGCTGTGTTTAGCTTCAGTGAGTTTTCTTTTGAAGACTCTCAACCCATTTGGCCATTTCATGATGGGTGATTTCTAAGCACACCTGTCCACACTGCACTGAGTGTTCAGCAGTTTTAGCCAGAAATGGTATGACCCCTGTGCCCCACACTCCCTATTCCCCTGATCTTGCTCCAAGTGCTCAATGTTTTCTTTTTGCCTCCCTGGATTAAAAAAGTCATCAAAGGCAAACATTTTGCTGATGTGGAAGAGGTAAAACAAAAAATGGCAGAAGCACTAAAAGGCATCAAAATCAATGAGTTCAAAAACTGTTTTGAGCAGTGGAAAAAAGTCTCAATAGGTGTATTGCATCAAATGGAGAGTACTTTAAAGGTGACTGAAGTTTAACCATGTAAGAATAAATACACAACTTTTTATAAATAAATTCTGGGTTTTGGGGGGTCCCTCCTCATACAGATGGCAAAAGAGCTTATGAGGCTATGCCTCACATATATGCCTTCACAGAAATGAAAATTAAAACAACGAGATACCACTACACACCTCTTGTAATGGCCAAAGCCCAATCCTGAAAACACCAAATGCTAATGAGGAGGCGGAGCAACAGGAACTCTGATTCATCTGCTGGTAGGAATGCAGAACGGCACAGCCACTTCGCAAGACAGTTTGGCAGTTTCCTGCAACACTAATTATAGCCTCACCATATGATCCAGCAACCGCATGCCTTGGTGGTATTTACCCAAATGAACTGAAAACTTCTGCCTACACAAAAACTTACACACAGATATTTATAGCGCCTTGTTCACAAGTGCCAAAACTTGGGAGCTACCAAGATGTCCTTCGGTAAATGAATGAACAAACTCACTGCGGTACATCCAGACAATGGAATATCACCCAGTGAGGAAAAGAAACGAGCTCTCAAGCCCTGAAAAGACATGGAGGAGACCTAAATGCCTATTAGGAAGTGAAAAAAGCCAGTCTGAAAAAGGCTACAGACTGTGTGATTTCACCATGTGACATTTTAAGAGGGCAGAACTACGCAGAGAGTGAAAAGATCAGCGGTTGCCAGGGTTTAGGGGAGAGGAAGGGGTGCGTAGGCAGAGCACGGAGGATTTTTAGGGCAGTAAAACTCTTTTTTATGATACCACAATGGTGAGTACATGTCATTATACATTCGTCTAAACCCACAGAATGCACGACACCAAGACCGAACTCATGTCTACCACCCTCTCTGGGTGATCATGATCTGCCAATAACGCAGTCCCATCAGCTGTAACAAAGGTGCTGCTCTGGCAGGGATGTTGATGATGAGGGCGGGTTGGGGGCAAGGGGCATGTGGGAA
Source organism: Carollia perspicillata (assembly GCA_004027735.1). Classification (NCBI taxonomy): domain Eukaryota; kingdom Metazoa; phylum Chordata; class Mammalia; order Chiroptera; family Phyllostomidae; genus Carollia; species Carollia perspicillata. The sequence goes on along the minus strand of PVKM010027216.1, from coordinate 5,655 downwards.
CTCCCTGTACTTTCTACTCAGTTCTGCTGTGAACCCAAAACTGCTGTAAAGAATAAAGCTTAATGATAAAAATATAAAACTGCAGTCCAGTATCTTTCATGAACGCAGATGCATGAATCCTCAACAAACGTTCGCAAATAGAATCAGGTATGTGTTAGCATCCGTTCAGGATGCCGGGTGATTTAATGAAATGAGCTGAGACTCCAGCGCTACATATGCGGTGCTCAGTTTCAGTTTTGTCAGCTTCCTGTCAGGTGCAATCGCTCACTGAGCCCAGTGTACTGCTCTGTAGTGCAGGAAGACTCCACACAATTAGGGTTAGTATTTGTGCTTAGTAAATGAAACGCGTTT
>PVKM010027215.1:0-18893 GCA_004027735.1 Carollia perspicillata | reverse complement strand
AAAAAAAACCCTCATTCACTGCTAGGAGGGGGATGTAAACTGGCACAGCCGCTATGGGAAACAGTTTGGCAGTTCCTCAAAAATTTAAGAAGAGAGGACTTCCAGCCAAGATGGAGGCATAGGTGCCTCCTTGCACAACCAGAAGAAGGACAACAATTTAAAAACAAAAACAACCAGTATTGACAGAAAATTGAACTATATGGAAGTCCAACAACCAAAGAATTAAAGAAGAAATATTCATCCAGACCAGTAGGAGGGGCGGAGTTGGATAGCCTGGTGGGGAGGACTGGGGCAAGCCGGTGGCTAGTGACGGGGCAGTCCCACATTCACGTGCAGATAAACCAGGTGAGACAAAAGGGGAACAGGACTGCCTGCACAAAACAGGGTCCTAGTGTGGGGAAATAAAGCCTCAAAACACCGATTGAAAACACCTGTGGGGGTTGAGGTCAGGAGAGACTCCCAGCCTCACAGGAGAGTTTGTTGGAGAGACCCACAGGTCCTAGAATGTATACAAACCATCCTGCATGGAATCAGCACCAGAAGGGCCCAGTTTGCTTGGGGGAAGCTGCAGAAGTGACTGAAATATGGCAGAGAGCAGAGCAAGCACCATTGTTCCCTCTCAGACCCCTCCCCCACATATAGCATCACAACCCAGTGACTATGTTACCCCACCCAGGTGAACACCTAAGGCTCCACCCCTTACTATGTAACAGGCTCCTCAAGACAAAAAAAAAAAAAAGGCCCAAACGAAAGAATAGATCAAATAGAAAAAATATGACTAAGCAATAGATCAATAGAAAAAATATGACTAAGCAATGAAGAGATAGCCAACCTATCAGATGTTCAAAACACTGGTGATCAGGATATTCACAGAAGTGGTTGAGTTTGGTCACAAATAGATGAAAAAATGAAGGCTACGCTAAGTGAAATAAAAGAAAATGTACAGGGAACCAATAGTGATGGGAAGGAAACTGGGACCCAAATCAACGGTGAGGACAAAAAGGAAGAAAGAAACATCCAACCAGAAAAGAACGAAGAAACAAGAATTCAAACAAAGGAGGAGAGGCTTAGGAACCTCCAGGAAATCTTTAAATGTTCCAACATCTGAATCATAGGGGTACCAGAAGAAGAAGAGGAAGAGCAACAAATTGAAAACTTATTTACACAAATAATGAAGGAGAACTTCCCTAATCTAGCAAAGGAAATAGACTTCCAGGAAGTCCAGGACACTCAGAGAGTCCCAAAGAAGTTGGGCCCAAGGAGGAACATACCAAGGCACATCATAATTACATTACCCAAGATTAAAATTAAGGAGAGAATTCTAGAAACAGCAAAAGATAAAGAGGCAGTTACCTACAAAGGAGTTCCCATCAGACTGTCAGCTGATTTCTCAAAAGAGACCTTGCAGGCAAGAAAGGGCTGGAAAGAAGTATTCCAAGTCATGAAAGTCAAGGACCTACATCCAAGATTGCTCTATCCAGCAAAGCTTTCATTTACAATGGAAGCTTATAAAGTGCTTCCCAGATAAGGTCAAGTTAAAGGAGTTCATCATCACCAAGCCCTTATTATATGAAATGTTAAAGGGATTTATCTAAGAAAAAGAAGATAAAAAATATGTACAGTAAAATGATAGCAAACACAGTTATTAACAACCACACCTAAAACAAAAACAAAAACAAACTAAGCAAACAACTGGAACAGGAATAGAACCACAGAAATGGAGATCATATGAAGGGTTATCAACAGGGGAGTGGGAGGGAGAGAGGGAGGGAAAAGGTATAGAGAGTAAGTAGCATAGATGGTAGGTAGAAAATAGACAGGGGAAGGGTAAGAATAATGGGAAAAGTAGAAGCCAAAGAACTTATATGTATGGCACATGGACATGAACTAAAGGGGGGTAATGTGGGTGGAAGTGGGTGTACAGGGTGGAGAGGAGTGAAGGGGAAAAAATGGGACAACTATAATAGCATAATCAGTAAAATACATTTTTAAAAATTTAAGAAGAGAGTTACCATATGAGCCAGCAATCCCTCTTCTGGATATCTACCCTCCCCCAAATTAAAAACATTTATTCACAAACATATATGCACTTCTATGTTCATCAAAACACTATTTATGGTAGCCAGCACATGGAAACAAGATGTGGTACATATATACTTTGGAATAGTACTCAGGCATAAAAAAAAAGATGAAATACTGCCATTTATGACAACATGGGTGGACCTTGAAAATGCTATGCTGATCAAAACAAATCAGAGAAAGTGAAGGACCATATGATTTCACTCACATGTGAAATATAAAACTGAATCTTATGGACACAGAAAACAATATAGTGGTTAACAGGGGGTGGTTACCACTGCGGCGGTGGAGGAGTGATAAAGGGTATAAGGGCCAAACATGCAGTGACAGAAGATAATTTGACATTGGGTGGTGGACATGCAATGCAATATACAGATCATTTATTACAGAAATGTGCAGTTGAACTCTATATAACCTTATTAACAACTGTTACCCCGATAAATGTAATTTTATAAATATGTGCATATATATGTGTATATATATGTATTTGCGTATCTGTGTGTGTGTGTGTGTGTGTGTGTGTATTCTTGGGCATTTGCCCAGTGGAGAGCCTTCACTGTAAGACAGATATATCAGTGCCTAATGGGTAGTTCATCTGAGTATGAATCAGACTCATCCATGTTCTCATCAAAAATGCTTATTCCAGGTTCCCAGAATAAATCTAAGGAATCATGATATCTGGTAATTTGCAGTGTCAAAATACGCCCCATGTTTCTAGTAATACACTTGAGGAAATACTGCCACAACTACCTTTTTTTCTCCATGGGAATTTAATAAGCTGCTGAAGGCTACACATAGTTAAAGGGTGTAGATTTGATGGAAATTTTAATTAGATGTGTCTATTCCCTTGAAATGTGAAATTGAGAACTAATTTTGGTGTGCTCATTAGATGTCATTTTTTTATTTTTTATTCCTTTTTCTTTAAAAGAAAAATCCTCATAAAAATGACATTAACATTTAAAAAGTACAAATTGTTCTATAGTAATGTAGTTCAGAGTAGATATATTCATCAGATTAAGAAATTATTGTATTAATAATTGAAATTCAGGCATAGAAGAAAATGTATTGGTGATTTCAATTACTACTGTAGCATTTTACATACCATTGGTAATTATCACAAAATTCTAGAACCAGCAGTGGAATGCTTAGTGCATGCTAATGATATGCAAATTTTTACCCACATAATAATGTGTATCTAATAATGATAAAGGAATGCTGTTACATAATGTATTGTTTCCAACTAAAGTTTTGTTCTTGGAAAATAATTTTTTTCTTTTTTTCACTTTATTTTTATTTTAATCATGTGAGGGTATTGTAGGAGATTGCACAAATATAACATACATGTGAAACTATATATTTTGGGCATGCTGAAATCAGTAGATTCTGCAGTGCACACACGCCACCTGCACCTGTGAAACTTTATCCTGGAGAGGGTTACTTTTCTGTCTGGGATTTACGCAACCTTTGCTATCTGGTCCTTTGAAATCCAGGCAATATTGTGAAGGCCATATAGGCTTAAAGGTTTTGCCTATCTTCATTTCCTTTGGGATAAAACATAAGTTAGAAGTCCAAAGTCAGTTTTACCTTGTTTTCCTGAAGGAAATAGGAATAAGAAAAGGCGCTTGACACTGTAGCACGAATGATGAAATAGTGCCTGCAAGGTACAATGAGCTAGAATGCATCTGTGTTCACAAGGTCCACTGACCTTGGTGTCAAATCCAAACTCCTGCATCATCCAACAAGACCCTGCAGGGTCTGGTGTCTGCTAACCTCTTTGGTCTCCTAGCACGCTACTCTCCCTATCTTCCTCTATTGTTTGCCAGTATCAGTAGAGCCACAGTGGTCTGTTTCTCTCTGGCATCCAAGTTTCCCTCTCTCCCTTCCTCTTTCCCTTCTTCTCTCTCTAGAAGCAATGAGAAAATGTCCTCAAGTGAGGATAAATAAATAAATAAATAAATGAATGAATAAATAAATAAATAAAGGGCCTTCCCAGTTAGGTCTGTCTTCTTTTCATTCTCTATGGCACTTCCTTCGCTTTCCTGGCACAGTGCGCGTTACATATAGTATTTAGTCATTTTAGTAATTTATTTTGTTTTCTTCCTGAATAGTCGGTAATTACCAAGAGAAGAGAAAATATATCCATCGAGTTAATTACTGTATCTAAATACTTAGCATGGAAACTCAGTAAGTATTTTTAATTGAATAAACATCATTTTAATATTTCCCAAGGGTATTACACACACAAGCACACACACAAATAAAAACAAATCAAGTACTTAACTTTCTTTAGCTTATTTCCTCTCTGGACTTGAAGTCTAAGTATGTCAGCTCTTCACTAATAGCTTAACTATTCTAAAAAATCGATGTTTTTATAATTCTAGAAATAAGATGTCTTTCACTTTTTTTTATGCTGACAAACTCAAAATGGAGGGGTGATTATATTTGTTTATTTTCATTTTATATGTAATATATTCATATGATTCAAGTCAAGAAAATGTAGAGAATAAGCAATAAAGATTTTCATCAGAATTTTTCCTCAAGCAAAACTCACGCATCGTTTCATATCTTTTTTATTATTTTTCAGAATATCAGCACATCTTGGACATTTTTTCATATAGTGTTTTAAATCTTAAATTAAAATGTATTCATCTGAACCAAAGATACATTTCATGTTACTTTTCCAGCTCTTCTCCAGGGGAAAAATATAATATTCTGTAAGAAATTCTTATTGTGCAAGCTAAAGCTTGCTTACCCTTTCTTCACCCTACCTAATGCTACACACTGTGAATAAGATTAAAATAAATTATGTATACACTATGATAAATGTTTATATAGAAACATTACTTATTATTTGGTGTCACATACAAGTAAGAAAGCAATTCCACCAAAAATATAACAGGGCTTCACAAAGAAGTTATTTGAGATGGGGTTAGACATATAAAATGAATATAATTCAATTATGGAAAATGGGATGTAAGAGATATACATAAGTCTTTTATCTTCATCAATAAAATAAAACTAAGGTCATTCAGGATTGACAATGGAGGGAAAAATCACTCCACTTAGACAGTCATAACTTAACTATGAAATATTAGCTTTAATTAATTATGATTCACCTTTTGGGAATAATTCACATATCAGAGCTGGTCACAACCCTTATTGACTTCTAGAGGACAGAAATCTAAGTCCCCATTGAGCTTATTTTATAGTGGAGGAAGAGACATAAACAAACAATCTGGAATATATAATGGTTTTAAGATTGAAAAGCTATGGGAAAGAGCTAAGTCAGGAAGAGGGAAAGGAAGTGGATTTTTGTTGGGTAAAATTTTAAATAGAGTAGCCAGTGGAGACCTGAATAGGAAAGACACACTTGAGTAAGCAGGTGAGAGAGAGTCAGGCTCCATGAGCTGTGCACTGGGTTCCTTGCTGTAATTTCAGGACCTAAAACAATGCCCAACACAGAGCAAGCACTCAGTAGGTTTTTGTTGGATAAGTGCACAAATAATTTATTTTGTGTTGATAAGGCAAATGTATGTACCAGAAGTATATATCAAAAAAAGAGACTGGAAAATTGGATTGGATACATGAAAGGACATTTATTTTGTTATGAAAAAATTAATCTTGCGAGCAATGTGGAATCTATGAATACTTTGATATTATACTTTTAGCCTCCCTAATGATGCCATAAATCACATTTCTTTGTTGAGAAAATAACATTGACAAAGTGGTGAAGTAAAGAGACACATTTTTCAGACCATGGACTTAGAAATAAACTCATGGCAAACCTCTGGATATTTGATACTGGTGGCATGGTTGACACAGAAGCTGAGGGTTCAGACATGCTTTTGTTTCTGAGATACTGATAAGATTTCAATTGTGCAAACACAATTCAACATAAGGTATAGAGTGTAGTTATTAACACTTTCCAAGTCTCTGACTCAGTGACTGAGACAGAACAATAACAATTCTAATCACTTACCTAATAAATTCAAAGTAAAGGCAGTTTGGCTCTGGAAGGATAAAACATCGAGTTCCATTTTGTACATACAGAATATGATATGCCTTCAGTTACTGAGAGATATTTGGTTTATTATACTGAATACATTAAATCAGGGGTGTCAAGCTCATTTTCACCAGAGGCCGCATCAGCCTCACGGTTGCCTTCAAAGGGCCAAATGTAATTTTAGGACTGCATAAATGTGACTACTCCTTAACAGTTAAGTGAGAGCTCGGTGCTACCACTGGGTAAAAACAGGGTGCCAGGCTGGATAAAACAAAGTGGAGGGCCAGATTTGGCCTGAGGGCCTTGTGTTTGCCGCCTGTGCATTAAATAAAATACTATGAACACAAAACATTCTATTTGCTGATTATTTTTGTTTGGTCATGAAGAGTTTAAGGAAAGCAATTAAGGAAAAGTATAGTCATGAAAGATGAGGTGGCATTGGCCCATGAAAAAAAAAAAGAGGACTTTGAGTGGTAGGCACACAAATCAATATACAAATCATGTATCATAAAATTGTACACTTGAAACCTCTGTAATATTATTAACCAAAGTCAAGTTAATAAATTTAATAAAAACAAATAAATAAATACAATTTAAAATGGAGAGTACAGGTCATTTGAGGCTGGGGGGAAATATCATGAATTCATCAAACCCTGAAACAGATATGATATGGATAAGGAGGAGATAATGTATTTCTATTGTCAGCATCTTTATTTACATGGGGAATAAAAAGAGCCAGATAAACAAGCTTACATTGTACAAGGAGGTGAGTTCTTACATTGATTTCTCACATGATCTATTCTTTGCCTTCACTCTTCGGGGTATCTCACTGACTTATATTCAAAGCCCTTAAGGAACGAATTGCTACTATAAAACATAGGCATGTGTCTGAAAGTTGTAAAAGACTTCTCTCTATTTGACTATTATGAAAGCAGGCTATCATCATGGTCACTTAAGTGTTTGAAGAACGTTTGTTTACAGTGGAGAATTTGTGATATTCCTAGTCACTTCCCATTACCTTTTGGTCAATAGGAATGGCACTACCAGAAGCAATTGACTTTGACCCTGCGAATGCATTTAATGAAGTTCAGCCATGGCTGTGAGTTTCATATGCTACCCACTTGACTTCTACTATAACCAATTACTATAACATTGGTGATGGTTAAATTGAGTGACCTCTAAGGCTACATATTTGAGATGACATTTTAGTAAACCTAAGTAATATATAGGCCAACTGGTAAATCCCAATTTCAGTTCATGACGGTAGTATCTCTTAAATGAGCCTGGCAAATAGACAATTTAAGATCATGACTGATACTTTTGCAAAAGACATTATATCTTTATGCTCCAGTGGATCAAGCAATTCTAAAAAAAAAAAACTTTAAAAGGCTAAGAACAGGTTTTTGTCTCCCTTATTGCTTTATCAGACATTTTAATACTATTGACACTACCTCAACTACCTACTTTGTGAATACATGCATACATAAAATAATTACTAGTGAATTTAGGAAGTAAAATTTGGATTATAACTCTAGTTACTATGAAATTTTTAATGCTCGACCTAAAAACTCTATGAAATCAAATCTGGTATTAATTGAGCAACTGACCTAATGTTCATTTAATGCATATTATAATCTATCTTAGTTTTATATGTACAGCATCCAGAACTCAAGAAATATAAAGCTTATTTTGGAGTAATATTTTAAGATATTAATACAAAATTAATAATACACCACACTGTAAGGAAAATGCCAAATGCCAAAGCCACATTCTAGCAAATCAAAGGGATTTTATGATATGAAAAGCAGCTTGCAGGTTATATATGTATAATTCGATCAACTCGTTTTTCTCAATTTAACATGACCATCTTAATGAACATATGACTAATGACTGGTATCTAATGAGCATAAAGACCCCAGTTTCCTATAACTCTTTCTATGGAAGTCAGTATCAGTTTATTAGCTATAGACATGAACATTTAATTACTGGTACTTGATTTGCAAGTCATCATTCTAATCAACCAGAGTCCCAGCCTTGGACACAGGTTAAATGTCACTTTGTACACAATAAGTTTTCTACCTCTTTTATGCAATGTTTTTCTTGCCAGTTATTGATGTCCAAATAGTAGCATTTAATATGCATTATATAACAATAAAATTGCTCCAAAAAATTATTGGTATTGTAAAGCTTTGGCAATCTGCTTCTATAATGCCTTAAGTATGTTTAGACTTGTTACATTTGCCTAGATCTAAAAGAGGTGTCCCTGTGTTTCTATTCAATAGCATATAAGCCTATAATAATTTAAATAATAAGAATAATAGATTCATGATGTCAAACCTTAAATGAGTTTAATGCATACAGAATACGTAGCTCAGAACCTGGCCCATAAAGAGGTATGGACGTGTTATCTACTGGTGGTACTGGTAACAACAGTAGTACTGCCACACCAGTATCACCACCACGACCATCACTACTACTATTCCTTGACTCATTTTATTATCTTTCCTCTAATGAAGTGAAAATAAAGATTAATTTGAAGGAATGGCATACAGAACAACGAAAATAAATGCCTACTTAGTATGATGTAGAAATACTATCTATCTTCTCTTTACTTACCCAATAAAGGTTCTGAGAAGAGATCAGAGTTAAATGTTATCTGCCTGCATTCATGCAGAAATGCTTCAATGTGCTCATTATATATTTTTATTGCCTTCTAAATGCATTGCTCAATTTCATTTTTTAATTTTTGCATTATTATATCAACATAAAACATGTCACTGTTAAATTCAAGTGATAATGAAGTAATTATTGCATCATTTTATGAGCAAAAAAATCATAACAAAAGCCATCTGCAAATTTTAATATATTATTTACTGAGTTTTTTAGATCATTAATAAACTTGAATGATGATAATATAACTAACACTGACTTCCAATGATCATAATGTCTACTTTTTATGGAAGTGTTTACAACATATTAACTTCTATGTTTCTCCATCATTAGTCTGTTTTCATATATTGAAACTCTTTCTATTGAAACTAATAAAAATAAATTATATCTATGATAATTTTATTAAAAGTGGTGTCACTTCTTTGGCTAAGAAATAAACATGGAAATATTATGACTTTTTCCTATTTTGTAGTTATGACTTTTTTTAATTTCTTTACTTTATTCAATACTTATCTCTATCATGCAAGCACGTATGTTATGTTCTCAATCAGAATACAAACTTCTTTAAAAATTCTCATACTATATATATAGAAACTCGGCCATTATCTCCTTGTTTTCACTTGGACATTGCAGATATATCTAGTCTTAAATACTGAGGTTACATTATGACCCATAGTATGACAAGAAAACAATTCAAGCTTAAGAAAAGCCTCATTTAAAATGTTCTTTTAGAAGACTATTTAATACTTTCTTAATAAAGATTCTTGCATATTATGACACTAATCATGCATGGGATTAGATATTTCCTACTTCTGAATTGTGGCCAGCTCAGCAAAAGTATGAGGACATTATGAAATTCTGTTTTAAGATACTGCACTTTTGAAATAGACATCTATGTGGAATATTGACTTACCACTTAGCACTTATTAGCTGTCATAGGCAGTTCCTATAAGAATAGGCACATTCTCATGCACAGGGAGAGAAGAATGCTTGTACCCCATGGGCTTGGGATAAGTGGTAAACATCACAGATCTAATCAGCTGGACAATTGGACCGAATAGTTGGAGGCCTGAGAAACGATTGTTTTTTGTTATCTCACAAATGAAATTTTCTTTACAAAAAAAGGTGAAATGTACAGATAAAGTCTCTTCATTATCTCAAAAAGAAAATTGTCAAGTTGTACAAAATAGGACAAAATGCATCACTTAGAGCCACTTCTAGACCATAACCCGTATTTTCAAAGCCATTCCAATGTAGACTAGGTCCAAAATACACAAATACTAATCTGCTAATTTTCCTCTAAAATTATTAAATACATGAGGTACTTTGTCAATTAAAATTATTTAATGTATGTTTTCTTGGCCTTACGTATTTTAATTTTAGAATGGTGATGTCACTTCTCACAAATCTGTAACTCAAGCAGTCTAAAATCTTGCTAGATAATCACTTTCAAGATTATTTATTTGCAAATTTGTTCCTTTTATTCCTGTGTAAATAATGAAAAGAAAAAAGCACCAAGCATTAATTTTCTCCTACATAATACAGCTAAAAGTAAATAAAATAACATTTATCTCAAATAATAGGGATTTTTAGTAATCATGTTTGAATGTTTTAAAGTTCACAATTACATGATTAAACCAAATTCACTGTTATCCTCTTATTTCTGTTTCAAATAAAAATTTTTCTCCCGTTTCAAGTAAAAAAGTCTCCATTTCATTCTCCATTTCAAATTTAAAAAAATCAACTATAACATTGAATGTGGTATTTATAAATAAACTTCACTTGAATTAAAGTTAAAAATGACATTATGTGTGTATTCAGTCTCCTTAAATTGACTGACCAATTGGAATAAGATATTAAGCATCTCTGGACTACACTTGATTTTACATAAAGATCAATGGATTTATGAGATCAGCACTCATTAAACCCTAGGTGGTATAATAATTAGAATATGGGTGGTATTTCTAGCCTTCAGCCTCCAACATATAAAATGAAGAATCAGTAGAAATATATATTTTTTTACTTTGCCAGTTTAATCAGGCAAAGAAAAGATACTTGGTAACCATGGCAAACAGCATAATTAGTTGACTATGGTGATCTTTAAAACAATTGAATTCACTCTAGTATCTTAAACATCCTAGGAATTTAGAGAAAGGAAGGCAGCCTTTGATGGATTTGAGGGTTTTTTTATGAGCAAAAACAGGTATGCTTGCAGGCTTAGGCCAGAAATATTACAAGATTAATTAATTTCTTTCCTATGGAAAATTTCTGTCTGATCAAATTCCTGGTACACTATTAGTTTCTCTATGTCTCAAAAAAACCTAGTTAAATTATTTTAAAAAATTAGTCAGTTATTTTAAGCAATTGGTTTGTATAATGTGCTCAATTAATATAAAGAACGAAGCAGAGATTGTTGTTAGATTAACTACTGATTACGTGTACAGTAAACTTTGCTTTTCTGATCTCGTAATTAAAGACATTTAGTTTTATCATAAACTATATGGTTAATATTTTAACAAAACTAACAAACATGGAGCTATGTTTTTACTCAAAATCCTTCAAGATGCCTTACTTGAAATTTAAGGTAGAAGGAAATTGACTTGGAGAAAATCAGGAGAAAGAATTGACATAATTTTCTATATGGTTGATTGTTTACTTTGTAGTTCATTTAATGTAAACACTTTAGGGAATATGTGGGAAACAGTGGATTTTAAGGCATCTCTGCAGGCACTATTTACTGCATGTCTGATATCAGTGCTTGAATTACTACATGACATGCTGTTAAATTACTTGAAAAAATACAAGTGTTCATAAATCTGAAGAAAGACATAGTGTTTCTAAGTCAACTTGCAGAAACATCTACTAGAAAGAAAAAAAAACAAAGAAATAGTAAGGTATTAGCAAATCTTGTGGAGGGACAAGTCTATTCTATCTTTCAGTAATTCTAATCAAATGATGGTAACTTACAACTTCATTAATTATCTGTTGAAGCCATTATTTTCTGTAAAGATGAACAATACTAGGCCCTGGACAGACAGCACTGTTGGATTGAGTGTCATCCCAATATGCCAAGGTTGCATGTTAGGTCCCCAGTCAGGGCACATGCAAGAATCAACCAATGAATGCATAAATAAGTGGAAAACTAACTGATGTTCTCTCTCTCTCTCTCTCTTTTTATCTCTATCCTTCCTCTATCTCTAAAATCAATAAATAAAAGTTAAAAAAAATAAATACCTTAAGAGCCATGTACACATGGTACAAATTTCTTTCTCCAACATGATACAGAATGTTAAGAATTGGTAAAACTAGAGAATAACTATTCTAATCTCTTTTGAATAATTTATTATAAAGACCAAATATTTCAAATTTTGTACTTTTATTTTGTATCCTTTGTTTTAATATCATAGTTACAATTCTCTTTAGGGAAAAATACTATACAAACCAGCTTGCAACTTAAAGTACTTTCCATGTGCCTAGCGAAGACACCGTGGGGAAAAGTCATCACTAACTGCCAAGGCCTCGGTGAGGAGGCCTACTGTGCAGAAAGGTTGATTTTACAGACAGACCATTTGGACTCACGGTTTGTTTGAAGTTTTCAAGAAGTCATACCTCTCTACCCTAATACCCCCCACAAAATCACAGACATTCCGAAATTTAAAGAACAGGGTTTAATTGTTGTGCTTAGCATCATTTTATTTTGATGCTAATAAATAAACTACATATTTTAAAGAAACCTGTGATTAAACAGACAAGAATATCCACATAATACTGTGACAGTTGTCAAGTCAACAAATTCCCATCAAGAGAGTCATACACAGAATATCAGCATTCAATAAACCCCATTTCCATAACCCAGGTTGAGTTTAAATAATTTATTCTTTGTGGGCCTTATTCTCATGTCCTCGTGGGAATAGTCTGTTTATACTTCATAACAAAATTAACAGATCATTGTCATAAAAAAAGAGATCCAGAATCATTTCAAGGTGAATTTGGATGCATTCATGACCCACGATACGCACTGTTTTTGTTTGGCTGAAGACAAAAATAATTAAAATTAGTGACTAGAATATAAGGGTCTGGGAGGTTCATGTTTTGATTTCATGGCCCACTAATTTTGCTAATATCACAATGCAGTTGTTCTTGATAGTTTGAGGGTTAACGATCTCTATTGAACAGACTAATTTGGATTCGAGTGACAACATGCAACCCAAATAAATTTTATGAAAGCTAAAGTGATTGCCTCATACAATGGAAGTTGTGGGACAAAACACATTTCAGCCAAAATTGGGTCCAAGGACTCATCTCCCCCTGCCTCCCCTCCCCCACAGTTCCCCACCCCCGCCGCCCGGCATCCAGGACTGCTCTCATGCCCAGCATCATTTTCTGCTCTGCAGACCAGGCTTCTTCACCAGGAGAACCTGAATACTGAATACCAAAAACTGCTGCTTTACACCCATCCCGCCCCACAACTTAATCAAACAGAAGGAAGTTGGGTTTTGAAATGAACATTTTTTGAAATGCATTAAAGCTTAACTTGTGCATTTCTGTGTGAGGGCACATGAAAATTTTCCTAGGAAGAGGTTCAACCTTTCCCAGATTCTCAAAGATGTCTCATAATGTGTCCATTTAATGACCCCCTCCAATTTTTCCTTTGGGTTACTGTTCCTCCCTTGGTCCAATGACAGACTTGAAGGTCTACTACCTGTCAGTTCTGGCCAAGGTGTCACTGAATTCTAGTACTCAATTTTCTGGCCAGGGTGATTGGTTCAGGATAACAGCAATGACCCATCATAACCAATGAGAGGCCTTTCCTCAATGTTTTTATTTTAAGCTGGCAGTAAAAAAGTAAGGAATCTACTTATGCATTGGACTCATACTAGTACAGTAATTGATTAATACTGTCTGCAAAGAGCTGCCCAACAGTAATTTATGTAATATTTTCATTTGCTTGGCTAAATTCATAGGCTCCAGGTAATTAATTCAATTAGTCAAATCAACAAACATAATATGGAGAATCTACCACATGCCAGGAACTCCTCTTGATGTGTCAGTCTTAAACATGTGAGGTACATTCACTTTCTTCAGAAGTACACACTTTTTTACTCAAGTGCTCATACTGGTTGACCATGGAAAAGGATGAAGATTTCTGAAGTAGTGCAGTGATCCTCAGCCCTGTCAAGTTCAAAGTTTTCCCTTCTATAAGATAAATATCTCTATCAAATTCAAATTCCTCTCTTCTATAAGATAAATATTTCATAAAACTCATTTTAACTTCCAGAATTAAAATCTAGGTATAACTTTCTACAAATAATTTCAAAAATATTCAGTATAGTGCCCCAAACTATACATTTCAAAAGCATGAATGATAATTTAAAATAAAATGTTTATTTAAGTATGTATATTCTACTTAAATCAGATAAGCAGAACAGATTCAACAACATACTTCTTAGGGGCAATCCTGCCTCCCAGGTATTAAACTCCAGAAGATGAGAAAGATTGGATTGGTAGTGATAATTTTGTTTGGTTGGTTTTGTTTTTAATTTCCCAAAGCTTCTTGCACGGCAGTCCACAGAACTTACCCTTGTCACCCTAGCATCTTTTTGAATATATATAAAGAACAGCTCAGACTTGAAATATGATGCTCTCAACTTTCTTAATAATTTCTCTAAATATTTTAGTTTGTGTTACAAATTTTTGAGTTAAGTACTCATGTAATTTTGGTTTATTTCCTTAATGAGGATGAAAATATTTTAATGACCAATATACACAAGCTTTGGTGACAGCTGCAATGGGCTACTTACAGTGAAATTTCAGTCTTATCTTGATTGGTACATTGACTATATGTCTCTTCTCTAATGACATTCATATTTGAAGTGTCTGCTTTGTTAGAATTTTATTCTAGCTTGTTTCTTAATAGGTAAGCAGTTATATTAAGTAGGAAGTTAAAAATCCTACTTCCTGAGTTTGCTAATTCAAATATTATAAGGAAATTAGAATTTGATTTATAACAACAGAAAATTAAACATGAATAAGGACATTCTGAACCTGAGAATAAATAGCAAAATTGACAACTGCATTGAATTTACAGCATGATCAAATTTCATTGCCATTGCCAAGTGTAAACAAGTCCAGAACCTACTTAGAGTTAAGACTTTAGCAAGAAGTTGGCTATAAAGTTAAAGATTCACTGCCAGAACTTGAAAGAAGCGTGTAGATTCACTTGAAAGAACTTGAAAGAGTTAATACTTTAGCAAGAGGTTGGCTATAAACTTAAAGATTCACTGGCAGAACTTGAAAGAAGTGTGTAAGGAAGAGAATTTGGTTGTGGGAAGTAGATGATTGAGTAAAAAGCAATAATTCTACTGCCTTATGTTCCTGAACAGCTTCAAAATTTTTAGAAATATTAACTCAACAATAAAGTTCAGAGAAAGATGCATATATGGATATAACACTATGATCTAAGTAAAGCATTTTTGATGATATGAATAATAATGTAGTGGGTTGCAGTGGATGAAACTCAAGACAAATTATTTCCTACATGAGGCTTTATAGATATTACATAGTTGAAGCTGAAAGAAATATTTCATTTAAAAGCCACATCTAAGTTTTAATATATAAAAAGGTTGAGATTTGAATTCCCATTTGGATTGTCTTTATTTGGGCAAATCCCATGAACAAGCATTTAATGACATAAATGAAAAGCAAGATGGCATGCTCATTCATTGTTCTGAAGAAAACTGAAATGATCTAAAAGCAAATATTTTATGCTGCAGTACTACGTGTTGTATTAAGTAAGGCAAAATGTTTACATGAACTAATTAAATTTGGCTCCACAATACTTTATCTACCTGTGTATTGCCTACTCATCCGTGTACTTATCTCTCATCTCCGTCTAATTTCATAGCTGATGTGAGTGCAAAGAATGGTGTGCAGAGGGAAGGAGCGTTGCTCTGTAGGAGACAAAGCTCTGTAGGAGACAGTGTGAGGGCCTGTCATTTTCCCTGAAGGAAGTATTATTCGCATTGGCAGTTGTCTGAAAAAAGCATGGTTCCGAGGCAGAAAATAAGAGCCATTTAGGAGAGTAGCATTGTACAGGAAGAGAGGAAGTTTTTCTTGTTCCCGCATGTCTTGGTATTTGGGTCCGTCAGAGATACTTGGATACGTGCATTGCTATAGCGTGAGGGTGGATTTCTCTTGGCGTTTTAGAAAAGGACAAAGGGGAACGTCTCAGTTGTCATTTAATATAAGTATCTTGGCAATTAGAAGAAAGAACCAGAGTTGCCAGTCTATCTGTAGTGAACACAAAATATTGAGAGATGTTCGCTGAAGTCGATAGCCTGCTGAAATTACCTGCATTTAACACCTAACTCTGTTTTACATACAAAGCAAGGTATTCTCTGGTAAGTTTTATATATACTTGTGTTTTCCTGTAATGCCACTGTTGTGAAAATGAAGGCAAATTGTACTTCAGTTTGTACAACATTTGTTTTCCAAGACAACACATCAACATTTGTAGCCGCTGCTTTCATTTAATTACATAGTACTTGCTGATTCCACTTAAGGTTACAAGCTTGATTTGAATTATTTTTCTTTAAATATGTTTTTGAAAAGCCATGTGTTTATATTATGCCTGAATTTCAATTAATAATCATGAATAGGAATTTGAAAATACTTGTTATCAAAAAGGGCATTCAGTCTAATAAAGAATCAACAGACAGGAGAGCATGAAGCTGTTCAAGTTACCTTTTAGTTCAATTACATGCCCATTAAGCCGAGCTTCCTATAAAATGTTACAAAACTGACTGGATCTCAGAAGTAATAGGAGAAAAGATTTTATCTTGGGAAAGATTTTAGCCCTGGGTTGGAATTAGAATAATTAAAATAATGGATATTAAAACCATTTTTCATTGATTAAATGCTGATTAAATTACAATTAGGATAATTGATATTAAAAATATTTCTCACCAATGAAATGCTGATTTGCTAAAATATTTTAGAGATTATTGGCCCTACCCTAAAGAAGCTTTACCTGCCCAGGGCCTCCGTGGCCTCCAGCCCTGGGGACAGCACCTGAAGCTGGATTGCTGCATGGCCTTGATTCCGGGCATTGTTTTGCAAATTAAATTCTGCCTCCAGAACCTGGCTGGTTGTCACATCTATCTTAGTGAATATTTTATGTGAGATTTTATGTGGATGTGTTCAAAGTACATATTAGGAGGTGATGAGGAATCTGATTCCATTGTTAAATGTTTGACTGCTGACAACTCTTTTTTCATTATGGATTTTTATATAAAGAGAGAGAGAAAAACATTGATTTGTTGTTTCAATTATTCTTATATCCATTGGTTGATTCTTGTATGTGCCCTGCCCAGGGATTGAACCTGCAGCCTTGGCATACTGGGACAAGGCTCTAACCGCCTCAGCTACCCAGCCAGGACCACTGCTGAAACTTTTAAGCCTCGCCCCCCCTTTTTCCTTGGTGCCCCATATTTGGACAAACAAACAAAAAAATCCTGAGTGTCCACTTCTATGTTGCTGTTTTGAGATTCAAAGCAAGCAACCTCTTTACAGTGCATTGGGACACTGATCCCAGCCGCGTGCCCCAACCACAGTAAGAACCAGGCTAGTCGCCTTTTTTTGTTTTCTCAAGCCATTGGAATCAACTTGAGAGGCCTACTCTGCTCTCCCCAGAGACCTCAATTGTGTAAGTAATAAATCACTTTATACCTTCTTGTGTGTGGGGGCGGGGGGAGAGAGAAGGAGAAGAATATCATGTCTAAACATCTGAACAAGAACAAGTCGACCTGTTTTTAACTGATCCTAAACAATATTGAAAGCTACAGCTAGTAAAATAAAAAGGCTAAGGGGTTAAGCAAAACAAACAAAAAACAAAAAAACTCATAGATATAGACAACAGTATGGTAATTACCAGTGGAAAAGGGGACTTGGGGAAGACAGAGGAAGGTATATTAGGAATGAACTGTAGAAGGAGACTTGACTTGTGGTGGTGAACTCACAATAAAATATACAGATGATGTATAGAATTGTACACCTGAAACCTATATAATTTTATTAAGCAATGTCATTCCAATAAATTCAATAAAAAGGAAAAAAAGTGTTAGGAGAAAATAACCATGAGTTTAGAACTGCATAATCAACCAAACCTCAGAATGAAAGTAAACATATTTTCAGATATATTAAAAACACAAGTTCACTAACCTCTCTGTAAAATAACTTATTAAAGATATATTCCAGGATGAAGGAATTGACCTCAGGAAGGTCTGAGATGTCTGAAGAAATGAAGATAAAAGAAAGTGGTTTCCATTTATTTTGATAAGAGCCTACTCTACAAAGACATTTATTATCATGACATAATAACTGAAACTGAAATAAACAAAAACTAAACTGTAGATACACTGAATTAGGTGGTGAATCAAATAAAATAATTTCTGGAAAGAGCAATAAGGATATATATATATCCTTATTGTACACACACACACACACACACACACACACACACATATATATATATATAGAGAGAGAGAGAGAAACAAAGACAGAGACAGAGAGAGACAGAGAGACCTAAATGCCATTTCTTTATGAATGCACAAAAATTTTAGGGAGGAAAAACAGAAAAGGCAATATTGGAGAACGAGGAGAATTGAGAGCCAGGAAATCGAGCAACACGATGGAAAGCTGGAGTACAGTTGCTTAGTCAAATAACTTTTAAGAATTCAACCTTATGGCATTTGCAATGCTATAGTAACAACCCTTGTCTCCCTAATAACTCAGTGAAATTTTCTATACCTGAAGTATGCCTTGATAACAACAAAGGAAAGAGGGCTTCTTGTCTAGGCTGACAGTGTGTGAGATAATAACAATAATAATAATGTTTAGAGAAACCCTAAAGTAAATCAATATGTGAAGGAAGGGCCTGGGCTCAAAACCAAAATCGATCCTGAAAATAGGGAGGCCAGAAATGAACAGAAACCTTGGGACAGGTGATGAATTATTATAGAATTTCCAAAGACCATGTAAAGTTGTGCATTAATGTTATTATATGCAACCTAAGGGACATCCAGACAACAGTTATGGTCTGTGTTTAAATATGTACACCAGAATATGAACAAGTTTCACTATA
>PVKM010027214.1:0-18909 GCA_004027735.1 Carollia perspicillata | reverse complement strand
CCCCAGTGCTGGAGCTCAGAGGGTTGAGTCTGAGTAAGTATGTGTGCAGGTTCTCTAAGAACTGCTTGGAACTCTAGAAGTCTCTTCCACCAACCCAATTCCTGCTGATTTTTACAGCCAGAAGTTATGGGGACTTATCTTCCTGACACGGAATCCTGGGCTGGGGGATGTGGTGTGGGGCTGGAACTCCTCACTCCCAAGATATCCCTCCTGAATTTTCATCCACCACATGTGGTTGTGGGACCAGCCTGTTCAGCAGTCCCTGGCTCTGCACCTCCTACCAGTCTAGATGGATCTAGTTCCTTTAGTTCTGTAGCTGCTGGATTTCCATTCAACTCTATTTCTGATGGTTTTGAATGATGCTCTGCAATTTAGTTGTAATTTTGATATGGCTGTGAGAAGAGGTGAGCCATATCTACCTATACCTCTGTGTTGATCAGAAGTCTGTCACCTTCATTATTTTCTTGAAGTTTGCCTTATCTTACCAAACTGGATGTAAGAAGACACAGAAAACCTGAAAAGATCTACAGCCCTACCCTTCATCAGCTTGGATCAATAGTTACTCTTCTCACAAAACAAGAGTGTTTAAAGAAATAAATTCCAGCAAATATTAAGGTAATGGGCAATCCAATGTTACACAAAATTTCTCAGAACAGAGGAAGATAAAATAAAACCCACCTCATTTACCTTGGGACAAAAAATCAGGAAAGAGCCTCCCCAAAAAGGAAAATACAGTACAATTTCACTTAGATACAAGAAAATCTACAATATTAAAAACCTGAATCCAGCAATGGGAATATGTTGCATGTGTTTTTGAGTAAGTGTTCTGTTGCAAACTTGTTTGCCTCGGTACTTTAATAAGTGTATCTCTATGTAACTGGTTTGCTTTACAATCCTATATATTTTATTTGATGCATTAAAAAACATCATTTTGAGAGGTGCATAAGACTCAGACTGCAAAAGGGGTTCATAGCCAAAAAATAAAAATAAAAACCCCTGTTCTGAAGAAACTCTTAGAAATATACACAAGGAAACATAGGCAAGAATGTTCAGAGTAGCACTGATTATAATAGCAAATTTGGTACAAAGAGAAGTGCGGCTCAATAAACTAATAAACTCACTAGGTAGATTTTCCTAAAAGTTATTAAGAATGAAGGAACTGGAGCTATATGTATCAACAAGGACATGCGTCTTAATCTGGGTACTGAATACATGGGTGTTTGATATAAAACTGTGGATGACTAATACAGCATTACCATTACACCACAAATTCCCAAGAAAGACTTCACCCAGACCACCTAGCTGGAATTAGTTCTCCCCTCCTGTAATCCATAAAATCTCTATCTAACTCTCTAATTACCATGTTCCTGAATTACATATTTTTCCAGTTTATTAAAATATAACTGACATATAGCACTGTATAAATCTAAAACCTACAACATAATGACCTGACTTACATATATTAATAAGTGATTTCCACAATATTTAGTTAGCATCAATCATCCCAAATAGTAAATTATATTAAATATAGTTTGTGAATTCCTGATTCCTCAAGTATAAGTTCTTTGAAGGCTGGACAGTACTTTGTATTACCAAGTTCTCAAAACCACATTTGTTGAATTCACCTACACCCAGTCTGAAATAAATCCTGAACATGGCTTAAAAGCTGTGTTTACATTTTTAGTATATATATATTGAGATAAAATTTGATTATGAAAACAAAACTTCCCATTATAAAAATAGTTTTACTTTTCATAATCTTACTACTATTTTTAATTGCCATGAAAAATATAAGAAAATAATTCTGAACAATGTAAAACAAAATGTATTTACTTTAAAGGATTTACATATTCATGTTATGTTCAAGTTGGAAAGATCATTTCTGTCTTTGTAAGCAGGCATACAGAATGATACATGAGTTAACTATGCCCCCTACTGACGAATAAGTATTCTTTGAAAATGAAATAACATTACAGAGAATAGAGAATATGATCTGCACAAATGCACAACGTAAAAACCAAATATATCTTTAAAATACAAATAGTTCTCATAAAAAGGACTTTTCATATCTTAAGTATATATAATACAGAGCTTATTAGAGAAAGGGGGACTTGAGAAGAAAGGGCTGAGAATTCCCATCACACAATTTTAGGAAGCATTGTTCCTATTATACTCTGTATCAGTGGTTCTCAACCAGGGAATTTTTCCAAGGACATCTGACAATGTGTGGAGATATTCTGGTCAGTACAACGTGGGGTGAGGAGACAGGGAGGCACTCAATGGGTGCCAGTAGGCACCCAGCGGGTAAAGGCCAGAGATGCTGCCAGTCACCCTAAAATGCACAGGACAGTCCCCACAACAAACACTTATCTGGTCCAAAATGTTAAAAGCGGAAAGGTTGAAAATTTTTTAGTATTCCACTAAAAAATTAGCTCTACATTCATGTAGCTCTACATGAGTATTCCTTCTTGAGTTGTGTAATAAGGCAACAAAATCAAATGGAGTATTATGACTTGCTTAAACTTTGTTGAATATGTCAATGAAGTTAAATCTCTGATATCAAAGAAAACAATTTTAGCCCTTTTTATTTGGGCTACAAAATTGGAGTATAAACAGTTTTGTATGTCCACCTTTTACCTTTATTCTAGAGATGATACATTCTGTGCATAAACTTTTGATCTACTAATGATATTTTTTAAAGCTATCAGGCTTTCCATCATACCTGTGTTTCCATTTCCATCATCCTTTGTTTTATTTCTCTTATTTCTGCCTGTGTTTCTGCTTCTCTAAGTCGAATGGTCATCAGTTCATCTTGTAACTCATTCACAGCATTTTTCTTAGGTGGGTCTTTCCATCTTCCAGTAGTACGAGCTAAGTGGCGCTAAAAGACAAGAAATTACATTGCAACAAATATTCCTAGTATCGAAATAACAGCTAATTTCACTCAGCAACTATGTCAAATTCAGTACTATATTAAGCACTTTATACACATTATTTATTTAATCATCTCCAGAAAATTTAAACAGACACTGTTACCTTCATTATACAGGTATGAAAATGGAAACTCTGATTAAATAACTTCAGAAAGGTCACACTGCAGATCCCACTGCCAGTAAGCTGCAGATTTCAGAAAACTCAGATTATAGCTCAGTATTTTTATACTGTGAATTAATTACTGCAAATAATGCAAATTTTACCCTAAAATTTTTAATGTGATTTTCATATTTTTTAAACAAAAGCCCAAGAAAAGGAGAAAAATGGGGCTATTCATGAACTAAGGAAGCATTATTAGAAGTTAAGAGCAACGTCCTTAAAATACCTGTGGTGAAGGTATACATTTGTTTGCTTTTAATTTCCAGTTTATTGCTTCCTAATACTTTGCTAGATGCATCACCTACCCCAAATTCGAACCAAGATCACTATCCTGAAATGCTGTCTAGTTTTTGTTTTCTTACCTCTCTCTCTTCTCTCTTACAGATTCTGGTTTTTTGTTCCTTGTCAATATTTTGCCTCCTATAGGAATAAATTTGTTGGCATACAACTGGCTAAATGTCTGATTTATTTTGTGAAATATTAATTTTCAAAAGAAGTTACAAATTGATAGACAAATTTATATTTTTATCAGCCTTCCACATTTTCATACTGAAATATGGCTATAAAATTAACAGAAAAAATATGTACTATATAAAGCATTATTTCCCTAAAGTTTTTCCAGAAGAAGTTATATAAATTACAATGGTATAGCAATGAATATATGACTTGACCTCTATTTTCTTTTGTTTAATTATAAGAGTTAAAAAAAGGAGAAACAGCTTAAAGCTACTTTAAGTTTATAAATACTCTCAGTTGTATACATTATACAGGATCTTTCATATTTAAACTCATATCCCAGTGTTGGTCATCAACTACTTCAAACTCACACAAAGTAAATATTCAGGTTTTACCCTCTTTTTGAAAAGCACACAATAGCCCTGGCTGGTGTGGCTCAGTGGATTGGGTGCCGGCCTGCAAATCAAAAGGTCACCAGTTCACTTCCCAGTCAGGGCACATGCCTGGGTTGTGGGCCAGGTCCCCCCTTTGGGGCATATGATCTCTCACACACTGATGTTTTGCTCCCTCTTTCTTCCTCCCTTCCCCTCTCCCTAAAAGTAAATAAATAAAAAATCTAAACTCACACACACACACACACACAAGAAATAGATACCTGCCAGTGCTCCTCTAAATCTCTGACTTGTTGTCTAAGTTCTTTCAGACCCATAACAGCTTCCGCTTCCCTCAGTTTCACAGCAATGAGCTCTTCCTGAAGCCTTGCGATGTTATTCTCATCAGGAAAGGAGTTGTTTCTCTAAAGCAAAGGGAAGTTTAAATTTAATTTAATTTTTAAATTTAAATAATAAAATAAAATAAAGCATATAACAGCTATTTTTGTCCCATATGTAATTTTAGCTAATTTTATACAATTTTACTGAGATAAAATTCACAAACTATGAAACTTACCATTCTAATGTGTACTAGTCAGTCGTTTCTAAGAGTATTCACAGGGTTGTACAACCATGATCATGATCTAATTTCAAAACATTCTAATCACCTCCCCAAAGAAACCCTGTACCCATTACCAGTCACTCCACATTTCCCCTCCCCCCCAGCCCTTGGCAACAACCCCTAATTTACTTTTAAATCTCTATGGATTTGCCTATTCAGGACCTTTCATATAAATGGAATCATATAATATGTGGCCTTTTATGAGTAGCTTCTTTCACTTGACATGTTCTCAAGGTTCATCCCTTTTATTAACAACTTATGTTACATTATATGAATATACCACATTTTATTTATTCATTCATCAGATGACAGAAATCTCTGTTGTTTCCACTTTTTTGGCTAACATGAATAATGCCGCTATGACTATTTGTGTAAAAGTTTTTGTGTGGGCCATTGTTTTTTATTCTCTTGAGTATATATCAAGGAGCAGGACTGCTGAATCAGATGGTAATTCCACATTTAATTTTTAAGAAACTGTCAAACTTTTCCAAAGCAGCTGCACTGTTTTACATTCATATGGGAATGTATGAAGGTAACTACTTAATTTTGAGAACACAGAAAGTCTAATTCTGCTTTGTTTAATAAAATGCTAATCAGTGTCACAAAGCAATAAGACTAAAAATGGTTTTCAACATGGCAAAAAACTGACTAACCTGTGATTAGGACTCCAAATGAATCATAAACATCATTTACATTTAAAGACCTATGGAAAGAATAGTCTAAAATCTCTGTACACTAGTCACTACGTATGTCAATAGTCACAAAACTAAGACCAAGGTGATCTAAATACGTTTCAAGGGTACGAGATTTAGATCACTCTCCTATCACACTGGAAGACCCGCCTTAGCATATAGGGTATCCCTGTAATAAGCCACTCTGGGGACTGACTGAGAGATCCCAAATTAGGCCCCCAGTAAAAGCTCCTTAGGGAAACTGAGGTACTAAAGAGATTAACTTGAATCTATAAAATGTTCTCTCTCTCTAAAATATTTCATGGTACACATGAAGATTTTAGCTCACAGTGATGATGGAATAAAGTCATTCTTGCCAACTACACACTTTTCTAATGAACTTTAAATATTTTCTCTACTGAAAACCAGAAATTTACTGTATATGCATAAAAAAGAGAACCCTGCATGAAGAAATTAATCACAGGAAGCACAGAACCTTCCAATTTCATTTCCTTTCTACTCAATACTATGAACACCAACAAAGCTACTTAAAAAGTCCGTTTCAAACTGGACTCAAGGACATTGCTTACTACCAAAAATTCACAATGGAGAGATTCAGATTATTATCTAAATTAGGGAGCCCAGAATACTTCTAAATTGTAGTTAGAACAAAATAGTCTGTTGGGCATTTTTCAAAGCATTCTTGTAGGCCATTTTCCCCATAAATGAGAATAAATTTTCTGAAAGCAGTATAAAAATAGCAGATTTCTAGCAAAATTATTCCACTACTGACTGTAGTTATACCCTGCTCTATTTCATTAAGAAATAGCTAAGAACAACTCAAGTCTGTCATGTTTGTTATTTATGAGCCTTTGAGTCAATAGCTGGATGTTCCCCAGGGATGAAAGGAACAAATGCAACATACAGCCCAAGCCATCCATGACTTTACGGACAAGGAAACAGAGTTTGTTATCTAGAACACAGACTCTCAAGTCTGAGAGTTATGAGAAACCTGAAAGTTTGTATTCCCACTACTTGCCTAATCTTTCAAGTTCTTTACCGACTTTGAAAAGAGGTAAGTTACCTTCTGTGGTATACCTGAGGCGAAGATCTTCCTACATACCCTGAGGTGGCTATTGCAGCTTGGAAAATTGTAACAGTTACACCCAGTGAAATTTTCCCTGAAGTGTTTAAGTATTAATCAAATTCAACCTCTTACAGATGAAGATATTACAATATTTGAGGAAACAGTTCATTTCTATCCCCTAAGTTTCTCTTCTCCAACATTTAAATAATATTCATATCAAAATTATCCTGGTTGTTTTTCTCTAAAAGGACTCTAACCTCCATTTTACCCTTAAATATGGGGCTTTGGCAACAGTATGGCAACAACAAAGAATGACTGGGAATCCTATTTTCTCCCGTCTTCTCTCAGTAACTAACATGTTAAGGTTCCTAACGTGCAACAGCACCGAGTCCAACTTAACTGCTCAACAAGTACTGTTAATGACAAGGGTCCAGTGCGCGTCCTGTCTGACGTGGGAGGAGCAGCACTCGTGTCGCTCTCACCTTCTCTAAATCCAGGACCTTATCCTGCATCTCCTTCAGCGCACACTGAGACTCGGCTTCGCTCAGACGGGCCTGAACCAGTTCCTTCTCCAGCTGCAGCACAAAATCTTCATTGTAGCTGGAACTGCATTTATGCTACAAATTATAGAATTATAGACATATACTTAAATTTCACGAAACATGAACATACAATAGAAATAAATGCAATTGCACAGTACAGTGATTAAGTGGAACCAAATCACCAAAAAGTTCCATCTACCCAATATTTTCAGTATACCTCCTCCAATTAACTTTCCAATCACCAGAAAAGGCCAGGTTTGATATACATAAAGATGATCACATTATTGGGTGTTGGTACCTAGTTATCACACTAATCAAACCCAATTTACAGAAAATAGGATTTATCTCTCCATCCACCCAGATATGAAGAATCTGCTCTGACTCCATAGGCCTGCACTGTACCATAGTGTGGCCATTAGCCACGCGTGGCTACTGAACACCTGAAATGTGGCTAGGCCTAACAGACAAAGGTTGTAAGTGCAAAATATTAACTGGATTTTGAAAATATGAAATACAAAAGGCAAAAGAACTTTTGCATTGATCACCTGTTCAAATAACACAGGGTCCAGCAGAAAGAAGGCTTGCTTGAGTGTGGTTGGCAGGGTACGTGAGTGTCTAGCACGAGAGGGACAGCAATTTGAACATTTCACCTAACTGTCATATGGTGTGCCTGTCTGTGACACTGTTACATTACAGAATGACATGGTTGAGATTTTATAATAAAAAAGGGTTGTTCTTTGAGCCAGACCCTGTATGTTGAATACGCTGAGTTAAACAAAAATATTAATGTTAGCTGTAATTATTAATTACCACTTTTAATTCCTATTTGTCTCATATTATAGTGCTTTTGGACAGTACTGTTATAGGCTACAGAAGACAAGTACACATTTACTGAAAATTCTATTTTAACCTAATAGAAATAAAAACAAGGGATCCACAATAAAGTGAACCATCCTAAATCCCGGCAGAACAAAAATGTATTTTCTTTTAGAAATGTAGATCTCTTTAAAGATATGTATGAGATTGATTGCTGGAAGCAGAGAAAAACACAGATGCCGCACGAACACGCTGACCACGGAAGCATGAAGCCTTCCCGTTTTTTTCCTGCTCTGTAATGTGAATACCAATGCAGCCGCTTAAGAAACCCCTTTTAAACCAGTTTCTACACACAAATTGTCCTAAGAAAGCAAAAAGATATCTAATTCACACAAGTAAACTATCCTAAAATAAACTATCACTTCACATTTAATCCATGTAATAAAGAAAAAGTGGCAACTCAATTTTCAAAATAAAGTCATAGAAAACAATCTCCTACTGAACTAGCATGCAGAAAGAACGGTTTCTTTTACTTTTCAGTACATTAGGAACAAAATAGATGTCAAACTAAAACTCCATTAAGAAAAATATTCAGTGCTTAATTAAAACATATGGTACTACTTTGCCCCAGTTACTCAAAAAGATGATGTCATTTTCTAAAATAAACAGTCCACTTATTAAGCAAATGAGGACTTTTTAATTCAGTGTGTTACCATTATTTCCCCTAGTAATTTTCTATTAAAACATTTCAATACAAATACATCTGTAACAGGTATGTCACTTTAGAAAATACTTACCTTACCAAATAGGAGAAAGGCACTCTTTTGGAATGACTAACTATGGGTTCCATAATTTTCGTTCAATGAGATCACAGTTATTTTATAAACAGTACTAGGTGGTTTTGCCCTTAATCTAAAGCCCTGAGAACTACAGTTCACGTTTGTTTGCCAAGAGTCTATATCAGGACATCCCCAGGAAATACATCGAACACAAATGGCCCATATTAAAGTGGACTCATTGATCTGGTATAAACCAAACGATCCAACCAAGCACACACACACGCACACACACACGCGCACACACACGCGCGCGCACACACACACACACACACACACACCCTAACATTGGAGGATATTTTTTCCAATAAAATTTACAAAACTTCTAACTGTCCTCTATTGTTCAAGTGATAAATTCTAAATTCCATAGTTTACATGTTATTTCTCCTTTCACACTTTCCATTCGTTCCTCAACCCATTGAAAATTAGCTTTAGTCCTTGATAAAACTTCTCTAATTACTAACAAAAAAACCTCAATGAAAGCTGTTTTATTCAGCTCTTACCTTCACTAGTCAACTGACCACTCTTAATTAAAACTTTCTCTTTTCTTAGATTCTGTTACTCTTCCATGGTTCTCCTGCCTATGTTCTCTGTCTCCTCTACCAATTCTACTTCAGCTAGTTATCAGTATGTGTGTGTCACTTAGTAGTCCCAGAGATTTAATATTGTGTTTTCTCTCAATCTTTCTGCTAATTTTCTTATTTTGTAGATCAACCATAAGTGATTTCACCCATTGTCTGTTGGGAACCACCCTGCCTGGTTTCAGAAGCTGTAATTCCCTGTGGCTAAGGCTGAGTAAAAAGACCTTAGGACCATAAGCCCCTTAAGAGACAAAACTTATCTTCCTTGTAGGGGCACCACCTCTGTACCCTTTCTCTTCACCCTGCTTGGCCCCAGGTGGATGACTGGTTAGCCAATGACTGGTAAGATTCCTCAAAGGAGGGATGACCTAAGATAGGCATGACTGCAAAGGAGCCCTCAGGGAAGGACTTGGAGGTCTATAGAAAAAGGGGGTGATGGACCCTCACCCCTCAGCTTTGATGTAGCCTGAGTCCTCATTCTGTCTTCAAGAAGTCTCCCAATCTCTTGGCTGCCTTACTTCCCTTGCCTGAGTTAAGCTTGAAACAATGCATTAAGCCTGAAACAATGCTGGAGGAGGGTGTGGCCCTGTGCTGGAAAGGGGAGGTTCCCTAAGGCAATCAGGCCTAAGAAAGAATGCACAAAATCCTATAAAACCTACTTTGCTAATACTATCAATTTAAATGATAAGGGTCCAAGCATGAAGTGAGTTTGTTCCCCAAAGTTTTATGGCCCTTCAACTATCTGACCCTGACTCAGAATAAGCCTCCAGAGTTCTTTGAATATTATCTATTATTTAATCATTTCGGACTGACAATGATTGGTGAGCTTTATGTATACACCCTGTATTCCTTTGCAAATTAAACCCAATAAAAGCCTGTCCAGGCAAGGGTCAGGTACTCTCTCTCAGAGAGTGGCCATGCTGTCCGTTTTTCTCCACAGGACTCGGGAGTCCAGGTGAATTTGTCTTGTCTCATCTATAATGCCACAGACACTGCAGGCTGGTGTCTGCATCAATTGTCAATACAGACCGTATGTGTAGGCAGTTATCAGAAACTGTCTATATGTATTGGATATTGTCTTTATAGAGTCTAGTTAGTCAGCGAATAAAATTACCGAGGGAGGATCTATAAAATAGCAAAAAGGGGACAGAAGGAAAGAGAGAGAGGCAGAGGAAGAGAGAACATACAACGATGGAGCTCAAGGAAAATTGATTGAGAGATAGACAGACGGACAGATAGGTAGATCTGACTCTCAGGTCCATATTTCCAGCCCAGATCTTTCTATAAGCTAGATCCATATTCAGAACTTCCTACTGGTCTTCTGTATCTGGTAGACCTCATATTCATCTCATGTTCAACATGTCAAAACTGAACTCCCCATCTTTTCCTCCTAATGTATCTATTATTTTGTTAAGAATCCCACCATCTAATACATGGCCAAGTCAAAACTGTCCCTCTTATATTCAACCTGTATCACTCGATCACAAAACCTGAGTCACTTTTCTTCCAGATAGCTCTTGAATTTGCCTGTTCCTCTCCACCTTCATTGTCTTTGTTTTTATTCATGCCTTCATCTCTCTCTTTGGATCATTACAATAGTCCTACATATATTTCCCTCCTATTATAGCTGTTAGAGTAGGTGGGTATCATTATTTAACATTTTATGTTACCTTTCACACTAAATTGAAATGAACAGAAGGCCCAAGGAAGTTTTGAATACATGTTTATTACAGAAACATGTTACCAAAATTATACAAACATTGATATACTTTAAAGAAGTACTCAGAATAAATCTAACTCCATGAAGCCAATTTCACCCTGGCCAATTATATTCATATGTGGACAAATAGTATTTTCATTGAAATTAATTCTTAATAATAATATGGTCCCTATACAGAGATTCTACACTTTAGTATTGCAGTTTTAAGAGTCACAGAAGGCTCTCTCATTTGTTTGGCTGGTTGACTGAAACACAAACCAAAAGGTGACCCACCACGAGTAAACTGGAAATGCTGGACATATCTTGGCTTAATGTAGAAGGAAAAATTGGTGACAAAGAAATCTGAGGAAGCTGTATGTAGATAGTCCTCTCTGAGTGGGCTGAAAACATGAAGAAATTTATGTGCAATGTGAATGCTCACTGAAGGGTGGGCTCGGTAAAGAAGGATTTTAAAGCCAGTTGGATAGGATGATCCATTGTGTGGATACCAGTCAGCCTCCTCCCCAGCCACCCCTGTCATCACCCAATAACAGGCTTATGAGCAATGTGGCCGTGGTGACGAGTGAGAGTTATGCATGGACTCAACAGCATGGACTTCCACTCACCAAGGCTGTAGCTGCTGCTGAATGTCTAATCTGCCAGCAGCAGAGACCACTACCCAACCCCTGACATGACACCATTCCCTGGGGTGATCAGCCAGCTACCTGGGGGCAGGTTGATTATACTAGAGGGCTTCCATCATGGAAGGGCAGCATTTTGTTCTTACTGGAACAGCCACTTACTCTGGGTATGGATATGCATTCCTGGCATGCAATGTTTCTGTCAAAGCTACTATCTATGGACCTACAGAATGCCTTATCCACCAGCATGGTACTGTACACAGCATTTCTTCTGATCAAAGAGGTCACCTTAGAGCAAAAGAAGTACAACGATGGGCCCAACCTCATTGAACTTACTCGTCTTATCATGTTCTCTAACATTCTGAAGCAGATGGCTTGGCGGAACAGTGAAATGGCCTTTTGAAGACTCAGTTACAGTGCCGGCTAGGTGGCAACACCTTGCATGGCAGGAGCAAGGTTTCCAGAAGTACGTATGAATAGGCTTTGAATCAGCGTCCAATATATGGCGCTGTTTCTCCCATAATAAAGACTCAGAGATACAGCAGTCAGGAAGTGGGAACAGGAGTGAATCTACTCACCGTTACCCCTCATGACTCACCACCAGCAAAATCTCTGCTTTGAGAACTTTTCCTGTTGGTCTAGAAATCTTAGTCCCAGAGCGAGGAATGCTCCCCCACCAACAGAGACAAAAATAACTCTACTAAACTGCAAGTGAAAACTCACCTGGCCATTTTGGGATCCTCATGCCTCTGAATAACAGGCAAAAAAGGGAGTCGTGGTGCTGGCTGGGGTCCCCACACGATCCTGACTACCAAGGGGCACTGGACTACTATGCCGCAATAGGGATTAGGAAAAATATGGCTGGAATATAGGATATCCTTTAGGGTCTCCTCGTATTATCATGCCCCATGATTAAGGTCAATGAAAAATTACAAATACCTAATCTAGGAAGGATTATGGAGGGCCCAGACCTTTCGGAAATGAAGGCTTGAGTCACGCCATCAGGTAAAGGACCGTGGCCAGCTGAGGTGCTTGCTGAAGGCAAAGGGAATGCGGAGTGGGCACTGGAAGAAGGCAGCCAGTCAGTCACCAGTAAATACTAGCTGCCACCACCTGACCTGCTACGTACGTGAGGGTGGTAACTGCCATGAGCAGGTCCTTTTAATTTTGCTATGAATATGTTTGTGTATCTATATCTATCATCTTCCCTTTTATCCCCTTATGTAATATAAGGTACATTAACTTTATATCACAGTACTATATAAGTATTATTAATTTCACATCATAATATTTAAGGTACAGGATACTGAGAAAATATCACTGAAGGACTTGACCTCCTCTTCTAGGGAAGGCATTAGTGCATTTTGGGTTGTATGCAGGAGAACTGTAGCATATTAGGCAGAATTATAACCTTGTTGTTGTTATTGTCTTATGTGGAGACTAAGTATGGTTTAAGGAGATGCACATGGGTGCCAAGTTGATAAAGGTTGGACTTATGATGGTTAATTTTGTGTCTCCCTGACTAGGCCATGGGGTGCCCAGATCACACGTTACTTCTGAGTGCGTCTATGAGGGTGTTTCCAGGTGACGCAGTGGACTGCTCTCCCCACTAGAAGTGAGCATTGTCTAATCAGTTGAGGGCCTAACTAGAACAAAAAGAGGAGGAAGGTAAAATTCATTCCCTTTCTGCCTGCTTGAGCTGGGACATAGGGCTCCTCCTGACCTTAGGCTGGGATTTATACCATTGTCTTCCCTGGTACTCAGACCTCTGGACTCAGACAGGAATTACGCCACTGGCTTTTCTAGGCCCCGGACTGCGGATGGCAGACTGTGCGACTTCTCCACCTTTATAATGGCGTGAGCCAATTCCTCACAATAAATCTGTGTGTGTGTCCTATCGGTTCTGTTTCTCCTCTAATACAAGGGAAATTTTAAAAATAAGATGAAATTTATTGATTAGGGGTTTTATTGTTGTTTTTTGTTTTTGGTCCATTTCACATTTGACCCAATGGAGCTTTTGCTTTTGAATTTTATTTTTTGGTCATTATTTCTACCATATAAAATTTTCCCCATTGGAACTTTTGCAGGTCTAAATTTTGTCAGGAAAGTTACACCTGTGATATTTCTGTGAACATTTAGGCTACTAAAAATTTTACCTTAACAGTTTAAGCTCTTTATAAGTTTGGTTTTTTATGACTAGCGGCCTATGCCATTGGCTGAGTAAGCTGGTAGAATGAACTAATGGGATAATGTTAATACTATTCCTGATAATAGCTACCATTGGTTGAGTACTCACTACGCACTAGGCATCATTCTCGAGTAGAACAATCCGCATAAGCCCCAACAACATTCTCTTGTACACAGGACAAACTGAGGCACAGAGAAGTTACCACTAAGTAACTTGTCCATGGACACACAAGTGAGTGGCAGGACTGGCGTCAAAGTGGCCATGTCCACAGATAGCTTCTGTGGACAGTAAGCTATCTGTTTGTTCTTCCCACAGGGGAAAAAAGTATTATTTATAAAACAAGTTTTAAAGTTTATGATGATAATGATGATAAGGATGATAGCAGGTAACATCTAGTGAGTACTTATTATGTGCTATACAAACGTTAAGTGCTTTGAACTCTCATTGAACCCTCACCACTTCTTTATTTTAAATTTATTATTTATTATTTATTAAAGTTCAGTTAACATACAATATTATATTTGTTTCAGGTGTATAACATAGTGGTTTGGCATTTATGAACCTTACAATGTGATCACCCTGGTAAGTCTAGTGACCATAGTATCTATAATTATTATATTATTACCCTTTTCCCTATGCTGTACATTACATCCCTGTGACTTTACTAATAAGGTAACTCAAAGGACTCAGCAAGGTCAAACAGCAATCAGCAGTTCTGTTAATTGGGAGTATAAATTACATAGCCTAGGTTCTTAGCCTCTAACCCATATAAGGATTGAAATAATACAGGTAGGTTTACAGTTGTAAGTATGTGAAACATTGAGTTTATCCTTGTATTATTATATATTAATTATTGTATTATTTTCCATACAAACAACTGTAAACCTACCCTGCCCCATCCAATTTTAAAGAGCTTGATATATTGTTTTTAATGCACTGTTCTAAGAATTAATGGTACCATGTTTGAAATGTAAGCATCTAAAATAATTTATGCATCCTCACACAATGTTCCTGTAATAAGAAACCCTTAGAAGAGTACAATACAGTCAGCGCTCAGTTGCTCATCAGCTTCAGAACTCATCAAATCCTGTCCTCGTCACACTTCGATGAGGAAAACCTGTTTCAGCACCCAGCGCGTGCTGGGGACCCGTGGCACTGGCTAGAACTGGTATGTGTCAACACCACCCCGAAAGAGAAAATGCTTCATCATTCGGTACTCATGGGTTTCAGCACTCGTCACAAGTTCCGGAACAAATTAACAGTGGTAACAAATTAATACAGGTACCACTGTATTTCATATTCACATTAGTAACTTGGCAAATATACAGTTTGTTTTACCAGATGACAACTGCCACAATTATGATGGCTGATAAGTCAGCATGGGGTCATTTATTTAAAAGTCTTTAAATAACGAATGACTTCCCTATACCTACATCAAGTTCACTTTTGTCAACGAATCTCTTAATGTTCCTGTGATACCAGCAAACCCATCTAAATGAAACTGACAGAAAATAAGTTTTTTCATAGGTGGAGTCTCTGCTTTTCAATCCCATATGCTTTTCTGGTGTTGTGAAAGTTATAAAGGTAAAAGATAAGCTAGAAAGCCCTTAGTAATCTTTCTGGCTTGTGTCTTCAGTAAAACAAAAGAATGAATTCTCAGATTCAGTGTTTGAAGGACATATGAGTGATATGGTGAGCAGCAAATATTTGAATTTAAAAGAGGAATCTTGTATTGTTAAGTAAAAAAAAAATCCAAATTGGAAAAAGGATGGTCTATACAGATATATCAAATAGTCTCTAAATTTAATTACACATTAAGTAACTAAGTTTAAGACCTGACAATTGTATGTTCTCTTCAGAAACTCACACATTTCATGAAACCCTGTTTTATTCTCTTTTGTGGCATTTTTCACAATACTAATTAAATGATTAACTATGCACTTAAAAAAAATTCTATCACTCTATACATTATACAAGCATGCCAGGGATAGTTTGAATGACTGATTTACTACCGTACTGTCTGAACTAATCTGTGCTTTTCATAGCAGGTAAGCAACAGTATTTACATAATAAATTAGTTGACTCTTATTTAAAAAACAACAAAATCCCTCAATTACACACTTTATATGAAACATGGGGAGAGGGAAATTAATATTGTACAAGTAACATATAAAATCCATTTGTTCCAAAAATAAAATCTATAATAGTGTGGAAATATGGTACATTTCTAATGTCACATCTAAAGCATCTGAAAAAAACTACTATCACACACGTCAAGCAGTCCAGAATAGGTTTCCACACGACAAGACAAAATCACAGCAGAAAAGAGTTAAATATAAAATTGTATCTTGCTCTGCTTCTCAGCATATGATCCCCAAATAATGTCTGTAATCCTCCCTACTACATGCTCCAAATAGTCTTTTTAAAAAAATTCCAAGCAATATGGATGTATTATTTATAGATATGCCACACTGAATTTTTTTGATAAATTGGTACATCATTTTTAAATAATTCCTTCCCAACATCTGAAAAATTACATATATCCTTTAAGATGGAATTTCATCTGAACTGCAAGATTTTTTTAAATGTTGAAAAATGTTGAAACAATTACTACCATTTATTTGTTTATTATTGTATACCAAAAAGAAAAGATGATTACATATGAACATAAAACATCTAATCTTAGACTAAGGTCAAAATTAGTCTTGGAATACAACCTCTGTCCAGATTTATAGGCATATTATCAACAGCCA
Organism: Carollia perspicillata; assembly: GCA_004027735.1. Lineage (NCBI taxonomy): Eukaryota > Metazoa > Chordata > Mammalia > Chiroptera > Phyllostomidae > Carollia > Carollia perspicillata. The sequence goes on along the minus strand of PVKM010027214.1, from coordinate 2,553 downwards.
AAGAGTTTATCAAACTCTTAAATTGTAACATTATCATTCTATTTTGGACTTTTAAAAAGACATATCAATTTACCGATAATTGGTAAATTATTACATATTAAATGGCTTTTCTTTAAATACGACTATAGTACAGCTAAGCAGTATTATAACAAAAGAAGAGACGTAAACATTAACTTCAATATTCATAAAGGAAAACAAAACCACTAACTAGCTAAATCAGGTGTAGGGCAATTCCTAAATGCTGCTGAACAAACACATTTTCTAAAATAAATTATCTAGAAGATTTCACAATTTCCACTGACAGATAGTTTTTAGTTTAATAAAGTTTATTAATGAGTTCAATCTAAGTAAGATTAATTTTTATTTCTCATATAAAACCCTTGGTTCTTAAAAGGATCACATAATTCTTTCACATTTTCCTCTAGAATTACAGGAAACAAAAGGTCAGTCAGAAGAAATCTTGTCTAGCCTCCCCTTAGGTACTTCCTAGTACAAAGGTCCCAAGAACTTCAAAAGGCTTTAATCATTTCAGTATTGGGCAGCCTTAACTGCTACAGTCCTTATTCTTTATGCTGAACCTAGCAGGGAAACTGCTGGACACAACCATTTATTCAGGGCACCTGAATGATAAGCAGTCATGTGTAGGCAAAAAGCTTTTAAACAGATCAAGCAAGATTCTAAGACAGCTGATCTCATCATGAAAAACCATGAAACATAAAACACTCAAAGGGACGGCATCAGAAAAGGCAACTGCATGACGTTATTGGATCATTTATTGTATCATTTCTCTTTCTAGGTTTCCTGGAAAAACTGACATGGAACATGTAAAACAAATACTTAAAGGGGAAACTTAATCTTAATGCTTGGCTTTATCTTATGATTAGTTTTTTATTTAATTTAAAATTTACTTAGCATTTAGTGTATATACTGTGTACTAAAAACTAGTATATATATATTTTAGCGTATGCATATATTTAATGCATACAAAATTTACTAAATACTAAATTCAATAAGAAATTAACTCAATCATTTTTGCAAACCAACAATATCAAGTACTAACTATCAGGGTCCAGCATAAAATAAAATAATTTTTCTGTTAAAGACAATTATTTAATAACTATAGAGGAGAAATGCTTTTTAAAAACATGAATACCTAAAATTAATTAAAAATAAAATTTACCTTTTAAAAACTACTTTGGAAAAAATTGATACATTACCATAAAAAAACTATGGCACATTATTGTACTAACAGCCTCAAAACCATTAAAAATTATATAAAACATTAAACAAACAAAAAGTCCATGAATCTGGAGTGATAAGGAAGAGTACATTGTAAGTAAGACAGATTAAAGGGGGAAAAAAGAAAGATCTCTTTATAGAAAAGCATTAGTTAATAAATGTAGAAAAATGAGAAAATATGAAAATCATCATTTTGGAAACCCAATCGCTAGATGCTAAAACCATTAGGTATAAGGTCAATGAATAGAGGACAGGATATTTATTTGGTACAAAAATATTTCCCAAGAGATTACTTAATAGTTGCAAAGAAACCATACCTTTACAAGGAGAACGTCTATGGTAGCCAAATTTAGCATGGTAATCAAACTCAGCATCACTAAATAGTAACAACAACTTTTGTGCTTCCTGATTTAAAGCAAAATAAAGTTCACAGCATCATCTATCACTGAAATGTTAAAAATTATTAACTGATTCTAGTTTACAGGAAATATGCCACCATGAGGAAGGAATCAAATTCAGAATATAAGACAAGACAACTTGGTTATATCTGTAAAAAGTCAATAACAACTTCTGGTCACCATGGCAGCATAGGCAGACATTGCTCATCTCTTCGCACAACCAAATCAAAGTTAAAACTGAAATAGAGACTCACCATCCCTCAAAAGAATCAGAAATTGAGTCGAATAAAAGTCTAAAAAGTACAGAATTAAAGAAGACACATCCATCCAGACTGGTAGGAGGGGCACAGACACGGAACAAGCTGCTCCCACATCCATGTGTGGTGAATAAAAACTCGAGAGGGATATCTCAGGAGCAAGGAGTCCCAGCCCCACACTAGGCCTCACAGCTCAGGGTTCCATGCCCAAAAGATAAGTCCCCACAACTTCTGGCTGCAAAAACCAACAGGGACTGAGTCTGTGGAAGAAACTTCTGGAGCCCCAAACAGTCCTCTTAACCCAAACATGAACTCACCTACTCAGACTCACTTCCTCTGAGCTCCAGCACTGGGGTAGCAGCTTGAAAGGCACCAGTTGCATACAGAGAGGAACTGAAGAGTCTAGCATCAAGGCGAGCAGAAGCCATTGTCCCGACTTCCGGCCAAGATGGAGGCGTAGGTGGAAACACTGTACCTCCTCTCACAACCAAGATTAAGGACAACAAATATTTATAAACAATAACACAACCAGAACACAGAAAATTGAAATACGGAAGTAGACAACCATTCAACCCAACCGGTAAGAGGGGCGGAGTCGGGAGGCGGCGGAGAGAGAAAGCCGCAGGAAGGACGAGGTGGCTGCCAGGCTCGGGAGCGCC
>PVKM010027213.1:0-18899 GCA_004027735.1 Carollia perspicillata | reverse complement strand
AAGAGGTCTGAAGGAAGAATCAGAGATGGCTCCCGGTTTCTTCCTTGGGTAGAAACATTCCTTGTAGAGGAGTGTTTCTCTGCTGTGCCACTTACTGTCGTGCTGGCCACTCTGCCTTTAGTTTTGTCCCTGGACTGAATGCCTTCTCTCGCAAAATATGAGGTTAGATCAGCGATTTTCAGCTGGTGTGCCACAAGAATTTTTAAAATATGTGATACCTAAAGTATGCAGAAAGAGTCAGGGGCACTGACCTCTTTTCCCTTACATCCCCCAACTAAAAAAATGACAACAGCCAACACAACAATAGCTGGCCAGTATGAATGGATCAAAATTATACCTATTTTTTCTTTCGTCAGATCAGCAAAAAATACAGTTTTTGGTATACTGCAGAATTTTAGTAATTAGTTTATGTGTGCCATGAGAAGAAACAGGTTGAAAATTGCTGGGTTAGAATACTGAAAGAATTTGAGTGTTTCTTTCTGGCAGCTTCTTTTCACATCCCTTCTCCTGCCTTCATTCATTCACTCATATCTAAATGATATATCATAAATTCTTTCAAGTATAAAATCGTTCATGTATCCTTGCACTTGGATAGAACGTCCTGAAACAGAGCATCTGTAAAGCGCCTGTGCTACCACGATGCTAAGAGGGTCGCCTCAGCATAAGAGCAGAGCTCTGGGGAAGAATTCGTGATTGGCACACAGTGATGCTATGGTTCATAGTCCATGGCGGCTCTGTTGTTAGAACTGGTGACAGGCTACATGAATCTTTTCAGTGTGTTACCAGTAATTAGGTTTGTTTGAATGAATAAATTCATTGTAATAAAGTATATTGTAACGTATATATAGTATATGTTATGATATATGACAATATATATTTGATAATTATGTATGAAAATGTAGATGCATTATTTATATAATATATTGGTTAAATATAAATATAAGCATTGGTTTTATCGTTATTTAAGAATTGTCTGGTATTCAAAATTTACACTAGTCCAATTGTGATAATTAATAAAATACAGCATTTACCTTTAACAAGTTTACTATAATAGGATACATAGGTAAGTAAACTCAACATGATATTTTACTGAAGGTATGACTCCTGGTGTTATTTGATATTTGCCTTTTCTCAGGGTTGAGGTAGAGAAAAGGCTTAGATGGCAGTCCTACGTGTGTATATAAGTAGAAATTAAGCTGGGAAACTGTATAAAACAGTAAGGAAGAGGTTCATTTTTATTCTGCCCAAATTAGAATGAAAAGTTGGATTTTTTTCCCCCCATGTAGGAGGGACAAGTGAGAGTGAACCTATGCTAAGCCATACAATACGGAAGCACCTTCGGAAAACTAGACTTGAGTTACTCCACAAAGAATATGAGGTAAATAATAATTAAAATTTAAAATGATGATAGCATTGAATTCAAAGTAAAATTGAGTTATCTCAGTTTGAACTTCTTAGATTAAGCATGCAGTGAAATCGTATTTAAATGCTAATTTAAAAATCTCTTATTTGATCATTTTTTTCTCTTACCTATTTTAAATAGAGGTAAGGAACAGATAGAAGCCTTTCCTGTTTCTTCTTTCCTTTAATTTAAACTCTGTCTTCAGTAGACACATCATTTTGTAAGTATTTGCACCCTCAGAAAGTTGGGAGATGAGAGAAACCCTCTTTTGCAAGTTAGTCTTCCAGCCCCTAGGAGGCGCTGTGAGTACTCTGGTAAAATGTGACTGCAGTCTCGTTTTGTTTTTGTTTCTGTGTGTAAGTTCACTGATAACTATACAGCTGATCAGTTCTGGTAATGTAAATGAACCTGTGTCAACTACCAGCAAAGAGATTTCTGGCCTGAAATAGGGTATTTCCTAAATAGTTTTGCATGTAATATAGTGTTTTTTAAAATAAAAATTGTATATATTTGAGGTGTACAGTGTGATGTTTTGGTACACGTGTGTAGTGAAGTCATTACATCAGTCAAGCTAATGAACATGCCGTCTCCTCAGCAGATTCCCAGTGCACAACACAGTACTGCTAACTGTAGTCATCATGCTGCACATTGGATCTCGAAACTTAACTATCCTACATAATGGCAGCGTTTGCCTTTCCCCTGTCTCCCCACCTCTCTGACCTTCCCGTTTCCCCACTCTCCCCACCTCTGCCTAACTCTCTGCTTCTGTGCATTTGACTTCTCCACATTGCACGTACAAGCGAGATCATACAGAGTTTTCTTTCGATGAAGGTGCTTTTACCTGGTGATAGAATTTTTCCAAATTAGTTTCATGCTCATGAAATACATGCGCTTTTGAATAGTAAACATTAAGCCCAGTTCTTTCATGTTGACTGAAGGGAGGATATTATTTATCCCTTTTTAATACAAAATATCTTCAAGTTAAACTATACAGTCACAGGTGTCCAAACTTCTGGTGTCTCTGGGAGAAGAGTTGTCTTGGGCCACACACTAAATACACACTTAACGCAAACAAAAAAAAAATCTCATGATGTTTTAAGGAAATTTACGATTTTGTTTTGGGTTCATTCACAGCCATCCCGGGCTGCATGCAGGCTGGACACCCCATGAAAACTACTTCAGCTGCTTCAAAATTTTTTTTGAAATAAATTGGGGCATAAAGAAATGACTAAATAAATGTTCATTCAGATATGTGTTTTTCTGCTTATATTTATGTATTCATTAATATATTCAAAGTGATTTTATCATTTTATAATACTATTTAACTTGAAATGTATTGTAATTTAAAATTGTAAATAATACTGTCTATGTTAACTCTAAACTGTATTCCTTTTTTTTTGAGATTTTATTTATTTTAGAGGGGAAGGGAGGGAGAAAGGGAAAGAAACATCAATGTGTGGTTGCCTCTCACACACTTTCCCACTGGAGACCTGGCCCACAACCCAGGCATGTGCCCTGATTGGGAATTGAACCAATGACCCTTTGGTTCACAGGCTGGCACTCAGTCCATTGAGCCATATCAGCCAGGGCTACAGTGTATTCTTATATACTTAATATTGGGTCGGCCAAAAAGTCCATTTAATTTTTTTGTGTCAAATAAAAGACACATTTTCCATTTTCACCAATAACTTTATTGATTTGAATGTTTTGAGTATGTTGATTATCTCTGGATATTGGCTTCTAGTGGGTAGGGGCCAGGGGTGCTGCTAAACATCTTCCCATGCATGAGAGGGCCCCACAGCAAAGAATTACTTGTTGCTTTATTCAGTTGTGCCAAGAAACTTTGCAAACTTTTCGACACATTCTGTCAGTTACAACACCTTCTCCATATACTGCACAAATCTTTTTTTGCATTTCAGTTGCATTTTTACCCTTCAGAAAATAATAAAGCATAATATGCTGAAAATGTATGTTTTCTTCCATCTTCAGTATTAAAATGGCTGCACAAAAATTCACCAGTTTTGATAACTTTTATTTTAAATGCACACTAATATGACAGCTGTCACAATACAATCTAACAAAATAGTTTCAAATGAAGTTAAAGACAACCCAGCACTCCTAGAGCTGTAGTATGGAAAACAAACAAACAAACTTTCCAGCCAACCCAATAAATACCTATCATACTAGGTACTAATCAGATTAATCTTTTAAAAAATCACTGGCATATTGAGGTACTTAGAGGTTATTTTCTAATTGCAGAATTTCTTATGGTATTAGTTTAAAAAGAAATATGTTATAGATGAATAAATGGTATCACAGGAAAGAATTCTAGACCGAAAGTCTAATTACCGGATGTAAGATAATAAGCCGCTCTGGGTGGGGAAGTCGACTGGAAGTGGTCACAGTGGCTGCTGAAGAACCCGAATGAGCACAGCTGAAGGTTAACTGCGGGCGCGGCTCTGAAATGGGGACTGGGAGGAACAGGACATGGTCTCAGCTCCTACTTCCAGTGCGGAAGCAGAAATATGAACACCAAACAGAACTATAATAGATTGCCTTCATCACACTGGATTTTTAAATCTCCCTTAGTAAGGAAAGCAATTAAATACGCCTCAGAATTTTGTTCTGAGGAGTCAGCTTTCTCGTTGAATGCATGTAACTTTTGTTTCCTGGATATCTTACATAGAATCAAAGATTTGACATTTTATTTTTTAAAACAAACTAGCATTGAAATTTTTTTTATTTAATTCTCACCCAAAGATATATTTATTGACTTTAGAGAGAGAGAAGGGGTGGAGACAGACAGACATTGATGTGAGAAGGAAATACCGATCAGTTGCCTCCCATATGTACCTTGCCTGGGGATTGAACCGGCAGCCTTCTGGTGTACGAACAGCAGAGCCACCCAGCCAGGGCTACCACTGAATTTAAATGAAAGCAGTGGGAATGGTGGATTTTACGAGTCAAAAGACATTTGGAGAACTTCAACTGTTGATGACTTTCTGCCTGCAAAACTATTCTGATACATAAAGAATCTGTGTATCTACGGAATTTCGAGTATAAAATTAAAGAACACATTGGCCTCAGGTTAGCATATGTATGTGCTTACTGTTTTATCTACCTAATGGCTGTGCAATCCTTTTTCAGGATGAAATAGATTGTCTTCAGAGAGAGGTAGAAGAGCTTAAGAGTAAAAATCTCAGCTTGGAGTCACAGATCAAGACTATTCTAGATCCTTTAACCTTGATGCAGGGCAACCAAAATGAAGACAAAATTCCAGCTGCAGATAATGCAAGTAAAATTGACCCAGGAACTGTAGTAGAGTGGAAGAAAAAACTCAGGACAGCTAATGAAATCTATGAAAAAGTGAAAGATGATGTGGATAAGTTAAAGGAGGTAAGTTGTGATTGTTTTTTAAATTCTATTATATGTAGTTTTTTTCTGTATTTTGTATATTTTTATTGGTATCTTATTTTCATGAAAAATAAAAATCACCTTTTGCATATAACAAAAAATAAATACAATTCTATCCTATGTAGTTTTAAAACATTCTATTATAGTTGTTTTAAAATTCTATAATATTGTAAGTACCCTCAAACATATAAGTAGCATATATTTTGACTCATTCATTAGATGCTTGGTGGGGAGAAGATAGAAATCCCTGAATGAGCATTTGTAAGCAATAGGAAAACTCTTTTTCCTTAAATGTTATTAGCTGCTAAGAAATACCAGGTGGTTCCATTTGTGACTATGACGGGAGACCGTAATGCGTCTGTATGAGTTTGCATCTTCTTGTAGGAGAGTGACATCCATTTAAAGGATGTGTTTCTATTTCCCTTCTTTGTGGTTTACCTCACCTTGTTTTCAGCTTATGTCAGTGATTGCCCTGTATGCATAAAAACAAATACGTAGCCATTTCCCTACCTATCAAATGAAAGTCTTCGACCATATTTTTTCTAGTGCTACCATTCTCTGATATTTGAGATTGTAAATAGTTAAAGGCTTAATGGCTAATTCTAAGGCAGCTGATTGTAGCTCTTTAGACTACTTTATGCAAAAGAATATTGTGCCTTACGAAGCAGGTTCATTTTTAAAAGTTGTTCTTCCACCTGTTCAACAAGGTAGAGAAAGCATAGGCGAAAAAGCCAAACCTAGGATTTTCCAGTCTAGGAGAGGAGAGGAGATGCGTGCAGTCAGCACTAGAGACTGGGATCAAGTGCTGTGGAGTGTAGTTGGCCAAAGGGCCCATCCGTTAGCTTGACTTCCAGTGTATCCACAGTCGAGTCCGATTGTACTGAGTGGGGAGATTTTATGGTCCACCGCTACCCCTTCAGTCTATCTACATTTCCTTAAAATACTATCACTGTGCTGGGTTACCGAAGCCTGCCCCCTGAAATCATTGATGAGCTCTATGTGATGGTTAAAAGTATGACCACGTACTCTCAAACCTTTAGTGAGGTTAAGTAGCAGAGAAATGTATGTAACATAGTGTAAATACCGAGCTATTTTCACACACCCCCCAAAAAAAAGTGCTGATTGGGCTTAGAAAAGGCCCAGATAAGAGAAAAAAAAAGCACTTGATGCTTTTAAGGGAAAAAAGAATTTGCAGACATCATCGCACTGAGTTTATTACAAATTTAGGGGAAGTGTGTAGTTTCTTGGGTCCTGATGGCCAACGTTAATGATCATGTTAGTTTGTCTAAGAAGACAAGAGGGCACAAGAGGAAAGACAGCTCGGAAGTTACGGGTTTATCAGTCTACCATGTTCCTTCAACTTCCCTTATTCTTGAGCTATCAGTAAGTTTTCTGTGGCTACCTTTATAATTATTAAACTTGATTTAAGTTTTTGGCAATAAACGTTTCTTACAGCATGAGGCTTGGGATGAAAACTTCACTCTGGGCTCCTAAGAGTGGGGTAGGGGATGTGAGTACATAAAACACTGTTTTCAGATTTTCTTTGATTTTTAAAAAATGTCACATGTTAAAGTTAATATCCAGAGCTACCCTGAGACCTCAGAGTTATGTGGGATATTTAATAAGCTCATTTTGGATGCGTAGTGGTGATGTTAGGTAGTGCTAGGCAGTAAACCAGGGCACAAATGAATTTAAAAAGACGGACTACAGAGAAGAACAAACTAATAACATACTATAAATCAAATACAGGAGTATAAAAGGTTCAGAATAAAGAACTACTTAGAATGAGTGAAATGAACCTTTTGCCTGACATTTTCAGAGTGTCGAACCATTATGAGACTACATTACCCGGTCAATGTTGAGAATGCAAAATAGTTAGCTGAAGACTTCATTATTTTTTTAGATGCAACAAACAGGCAGAACTCTGCCGTCTGTAATCTTTACCCTCCTAACCTTCCTGAACTTGAAACTGTCTCCTGATAGTTGAGCAAGTAGCCAGCCCATAAAGACAATATTAGAAAGGCACAGGGCTGTGGAGAGACCTTGAAGGATAGTGATACAAAACAGAAGTGCTGGCGAAAGGTAATCTCAAATGAGTTTCTAATTTAAGCTTATCCCCATCAGAAAGCATTCAGTAAGTGCCGCCTCCTCTTGTGGTGCTGTGCTTGAGAGCTTAATTCATTGTCTGTGTCTGTGAGGAAGTAAATGACTTTCCTTCTATCTTCAGAGGGGCAGTAATGGGGTTTATCAGTCACTGAAAGAATTAACCCCCGACAGTCCTGGTTGGTTTACAACCAGGAAGCCAAGCATGTGTTCAGGGCCCAAACAAACCGGGGTGAGTCTAAGAGAGTTAGGCTTGGTGCCCAAAAGAACTTCTCTGCCTTGCTTTTCTGGTCCTTCTCTTGGGGCATTCGCATGTGGGTCGACAAGTAATACAGACAGAAGTTCTGGAACTTAGTCAAAAACATTGGTCAAATTTTTGAAATCTGTTTTTAAGTCGTCTTTGTTGGCAACAGTTCTTGTGCCCTGTTCATTTTGAATTAGAATGTTCTAGTGTAACAAAGAATTTCTCCTGCCAGGTGAAGGAGATTGGTTTCTACTCTGGGGAGTCTTATTTTTCTTTGGAATTCAAAAATGCAATGACTAGAGAAGTTACAGGGAGTCACTTTTAAGAAAACCCTACAATCTAGGCACCCTACTTTTCAGGTTGTCCAGAACTAACATTGAGCCTCTAGATTTTCCAGTAATTGATGTTTTGTTAAGCAATTTTTAGGTATCGTAAAATTCAAAAAAAATTATTCTTAGGGTTTTTTTAAATCAAAAGAGAATCCATAGAATTTATTAGAAAATATTAACTCAATCTTAAGAGTCCCAGAAGTTGTGAACCAGGACTTTGGGAAAGCTTTTTGCAGGGGGAAAAAAGCAAGGGGTTTAATGATATGAGATTCATTTTCACTAAAAAACTTTTAAAGTAGCAACCCCAAATCAGTCTAATAGCTTAAGAATTAACTCTTGGCATTAGTTTTGCAAATAATTGCATGTGGTATAATGTTACCAGGCTTAGAATATTCAGTTATGTGAAAAAGGAAAAAAAAATTGCCATTAGTATAGTCCCTTAATGACTGACTAGCATAGCCCCGTTTATTTCCCTGGGTAGGAGATTTGCAAAGGGCTTGGGGAATACGGATTTAAAATGCTTGGTTTTATTCACAGTTTCATAAGTCATTCCCAGTGGTGAGTTTAAGTTTCTGAAGGCCATGCTTCAGCATTCAGTTTTCTGATAGCATCACTCTAAAAAATTCTGGTGGCTCATATTATAAATTTTACAAGGCACTTTTATTTTAGCTTGTGCTTAATTATTTTTAATTTTTTTAAGGCAAATAAAAAACTGAAATTGGAAAATGGTGGCCTGGTGAGGGAGAATTTACGACTGAAGGCTGAAGTTGATAACAGATCACCTCAGAAGTATGTATTTTGTTCATAGAACAATGTTTCAGATTATATAAATGTTTTAGAATAAGCTGTTGTTATCATATACATTTTTCATTTGACTCTTAAAACATGTAGATTCCAGTAGGATGTCTTGACTCTAAAAGTCAAGTGTGTGGTTATGTTACTGGTAAAATCTTAGTCTCAGTTAAGGCTAATTGCCTTATATAATTAGCAAGCGCATTATTTTGTGACCTAAAACTGATGAACTTCATTTGGTTTTATATATACATGTTAATAGTGCTAACAAAGAGTAAGGAGAGGAACATAATGTCCTTTAGAAGTTTTCTGAGATAATCGTAATATTAGTTAACATTCATATAGTGCTTTCTCTTTGTCAGGTATGGAGGCATAGAGAGATTACATTAATTTATTGGAATCCGCACAGCCAGTGTGTTGCATAACTAGGGTTTGAACCTAGGTGGTCCAGCCCCAGAGCACAGGCTCCATTCCGTTACCCTGAAAGCCGCTGTGCTTTTACACGACCCATGACGTGGAAAAGCCTACCTGAAATAGAATTTAAGGCATTGATTGTTGGATTTTGGACTGATTTGAACTGTCGAGTGATTGCATTCTTCCATTACGATGGGATGGTTTTCATTCCATTCCAAAATATAAGTGATTGCAAGTATTGACTAACATTTTGTTCGTTTAAAATTATAAGAAACAGCGGAGACTTAAGAGTTGAAGATGGAGAAAAGATGGGGGATAGAGCACTTAAGGTTTTCATCTTCTAGAAAGAAAAACGGCAAGCGAAAAGAGAATATGATCCTCATCCCTCTGTGAGGGGTGCAGATCAGAACTCCACACTTTCTTCCCATCCAACCTCCAGGCCTCCTTTCTTCCTAGTGGGAAACACAAGGCGGAGTGGAAATGTTTCCTTCCCGAAATAGCTCTCTGCTTGTCATTTGAAAAGGAGACAGTGTTGCCTTTAGTAAAACAAAATGTAGTGGTAGGAGGTGGTAGCAGTAAACCGTAATTGCTCAAAACAGAGATAACCAGCCAATAGCGAAAGAAACATAGCTTTTGCTTTTAAATAGTTCCTTCCCCTGTGCGCTCCAACCTCATTTTGCTTTCACTCCAGATAATGTCCTACTTTGACAAATTAGTGAAATAAGTTTAGGAAGTGTTGCTGTTATGTAGTGGTTTTGAACCTCTGCTCCTCTCATTTATTGGCAGCTCGCCTTGCCAGTCACAGTAATGCTTGTCCATTAGCCATTTCCCACAGCATGCTGAATGGAACCAAAGCTATTTTGTTTGTAGCTTTTATTTCTTGAAAGGTTGCCCACCAGATTTCAGATTTAATGCCGGCCAGTGTGTGTTTTTAAATACCCGTGGTTGCAGCCTGATAGGTAACGGAAGAACCTCACCTGAAGAAGCCTGGCTTCTATTCTAACAATCAGCTGCACTTCTGAATCCCACAGAACTTCAGGATTTGCTGCCTTTAACTTCCTTTCCTTCCCTTCATGGTAAGGGGACAGTTTCACTTAGAAAAAACGATTTGAACTGACCCCTATTTCAGATCAATTTGCAATGCATTGAGGTATTAAATGCATTGCATTTGATTTATAGCCTTGTTTACTCTGCATCACCAAACCCTAGTGGGATTCAGAGAGAAGCTGACCACAGCTGAAAATACCCAGATCTGGTTCATCTGAGGAGAGCCTCTGTTTGTATTGAAAAGAGTATGAAGATTCAAGAGTTTAAAAGTATGTGCAAGCAAATAAAAACCATTCGTTCTGTTTTGCTCCCTTGGTTAGGAAGCCCCTTGACCAATTATTTGTCACCTTTCTACTTGGTTAGATGTCAAGGAATGCTTTTAAACACAACCTTCATTTCTGACGTAGCCTTCAGGTTACACAGATATATTTTACAAATCATTCAGGAGAGCTTTAAAATTTAGACTAGAGAGAAAAAAACTAGGAAAGCATATTTGTCACCTTGGGCTGCCATAACAAAATGCTGTTGATGGGGTGGCTTAAACCTAGGGTTTCCTTTTCCCCCCAGTTCTGGAGGCTAGCAGCCCCAGATCAAGGTTTGGCAGTTTCAGTTTCTGGTGAGGGCTCTTTTTGTCCTGTACACCTTCTCATTATGTCTTCAGATGTCAGAGAGAGAGAGCGAGCTCTGGTCTCTCTTCTTTTTCTTGTGAGGATTGGTCTTGTCAGATTAGAGCCTCATCCCTGTGATCTCTCATTCAACCTGAATTACTTTCTCAAGGCCCTGCCTCGAAGTATGGTCACATATGGGGATGGGCTTGGACACAGGACTTCAGGGGGTTGGGAGTGGGGAACACAATTGAGTCCATACCAGAATTCATTTCTTTTCAAGACCTTCAAAAAACTAGATTGCTGCCGAGCCAGGTTCGTGCCGTGTTGCCAGTCGCTCTGAGACTTCAGCAGAGCAACCGTTCTTGGGTTCAGCCTTAAGGCTCCATGTGTGAAACTTCACCGGTCATTCATACCAACCTCGGTTATAATTGGATTAATGTCTTACTTTCTGTAAATACGGATTTAGGGATGTTATGTGTTCTTGTTCCCGTGGCCTTAGTGAGACCCGTGGGTTTGATAATGACTCCTGGCCTGCCGCAGCTCTTCCGTTGCACGGCAACCCCGAGACCGTCATTAGGAACCAGCCTTCCTCACCCGCGTCCCTGCTCCTCGGGGGGAACGTGAAGGCTCCAGGTCCTCTCGGACAGTGAGCAGCATTTCCTGTTTCTAGTATTTGAAAAGAAATACTCCGAAGAGGAGAGAACAGACTTCATAGGTCACAATTGGTACTTTCCTCCTTTTCTGCTGTATTTGTGTATTTCTCCAGTCATCTCATCTATTCCCGTGCCTTTAATAATAATAATACCTGTATGTGAAAGATTGCAGAAGAAAATTGAAATCTTTGGCCTTGCCTCTTCTTCCAGACTGTGGATTCTTATTTCTGTCTGTCTAATTTACACCTTAAACTGGGGGTGAAGAGGTAATTACAGACGTGCACTGCATCAAGTTGCTGTCAGCGTTGGACTGCATGTGTAACAGAGGTCCCAAGCGGTTACTGTGGGGCCGGGAAACTCCTGCTGCCTAGTGGTGCCTAATGTGACAGTTGTAGCACTTGTAACAGGGTAGTGGTGACACATCGCTCCTGTGTCTGTGGTGGTGCTGGTGTAGATGCTGAGGCGTGGAGACAGAACGCCTGGATTCCAGTTCCCCTGCTTTCTCTCCGCCCCCTCCTCCCCTACCCAGTTCACTTTCGCCGTACGCGAAGTTGTCTTTTTATAAAGTACAAGTCAAATTACTTAAACCTTCTACTGAAAATTAAGCAGTGTTTTCCTACAGTTAAATTCGGACATTTACAGGCTAGTCTACACTTACCCGTTTCGCCTCACCTCATTCCCATTTCCCCAGCTCTCCCTGCCTCAGCCATGGTACCCTTCTTCTGCTTCTAAAACATGCTGGACTTACTTCCTCTGCTGAGAGTGTTCCAGACCTGCATGTGGCTCTCTCCTCTCACGTCCGATTCAGAGAGGCCTTTCCTGATCGTGCCGTCCGAAGCTGCCCTCTGCTGCCGCACCCGCTGCTGCCTTGCTCAGTCTCCCAGTGACAGCGCAGGGACAGAGTCATGGCGTGGGGCGGCGTGTGGTGTGTGATCAGGAGCTCCGGAGCCAGGCTCTCCAGGACCGAACTCTGCTTTCGTTTACTTACTACTCTGTGACTTGGTGGAAGATATTTAACCTTCCTGTGTTTCCATTTCTGTTCTGCGGTGAGGTGGGGACAGTAGTACCTCCCTACTTGCAGTGGGTTAAATGAATGGGAACTTGAAATGCACTTAGAGCCCATGAGTAACACTCAGTCTGTTGGTTGTCTGCCTCCTTCATCCTAAACTTTAAGCTACACAAGGGTAAGGACCCAGCTGCCATCTCCTTCTCTTGGAAAACCCTGGCACCTAAAAGACACGTTATAAATATCTGTTGAATAATTAAATGAATAGGTAAATTACATTCAATAAATTAACCTCTTGGAACCATTTTTCTTATGTGAAGTGTGGATAATGTGGTATTGTGAGGATTAAAGGAAAGAATTTTATGTCTTTGGCACACATGTAGCACAAAGCACTGGTAGGGGTGTGTGTGTGTAAGTAATTGTGTCCAGTGTCCATCCCGGGCCAGCCTGTTTATCCTCTTGCTTTGTTCTGTTCTCCTTCATGACTTGACAACTCATCTGGTTGCCTAAGGTGGAAACTGCAGTCCTCCTGTTCCTCCACCCCTCTCCTTGGCCCACACCTAGTCGGGCCATACCCTCCATCTGTCCTACCTCTCAGATGCCTTTGTAATCTGTCTTCTTGTTCCCTCCAGTTTAGGTCCACGTGATTTCTCGCTTAGCCTGTTTCACAACTTTTCAACTGCTTGTTCTTTTTGACTTTCAACACTCAAGCATCTTCTTTATTTAAATTTGATCGACTCACTCCCCTACTTAATAAGCTTTGGTGATTCCACGTAGCCTGCAGACTAAAACCCAAATTTCTTAGTGTAATATGTGAGAGTCCTTATTAACATGACCCTAGCTTAGCTGTCTTGTCTCCTCTCCAGGCTCCCCCTTCTTGTACTCTGCCTTGGCCATGCTGAATTTCTCACTGCGCCCAGGCTTGCCGCGCCCTGCCCTGTCTTTGTGCGCTTGCTCATGCCTTTTCTTTGCCTTCCCTAGTCCTCCCCATCAGCCTGTTCTTTTTCTTCTGCCTGGTCAACTCCTGCCCATCCTTTGAGATCTGGCCCAGTTGTCATTGATCTGTGAGGCCCTCCTTGATGTCCCTAGACGGCAGAAACACTTCCTCTTGCTCTTCCCACCGTTGTTCTGTCGTATTGTTGTAAGGATCACGTTGTATACTGACCAGTTCCATGACTGCAACACTCAGTTAAACTCACAGTTCCTTGGAGCTAAGACATGTTTTTAAATGCATCCATATGTGAATGTATGTAAAATAGATGTGTGTGCATGTGTGTCTGCCTTCTCTGGTGCCTGGCAGAAGGAAGGAGTCCTTATACTTTCATGTTCTGTACTGCCGTTTGGACGGAAATGACCAGGAACTTAAGATTTTGAGCTTTCTAGAAACCTAAAACATGAAGGGTTTAAGAGGGCAGGAAATCAGATTCCTGGCATTTTCTCCTAACGAGGAGAGCAGAGGGGTTTCCCGAAGGTTTCCTACGCTGTACTAGAGATTGGGAGTTAGAAAGGGAACAGGGCAGGCAACATTAGGGCTTGCCTGGCTCCTGGGCCAGGTTTCTCGTCTGAGTCCCCTTTCCCGAACTGGGTTTTCCTGCCCTTGTCTGTCTCCCTGCTGACTCTGAGCCGTGGCCCCTTCCTGGTCACAGTCTGCTCTTCCTGAACTTTGGTTTAGGACATGCTTATACCACTGTCACTGCTCCTGGCTCTTGGCTTTTTCACAGCACCTCGATCTTGCCGGCCTTGGCTGTTGGCCCTTGACCTGCTGCGGCCTTTTTTGTTTCTCATGAGTCTGCTCTGACAAATGCCAGGATTCCTGGTATTTGACCCCAGCCTGATCCAATGAGTGATACTGCTATGCCCTTTGGTTTTCCCGGAAGGGGAACTTGTGGACTGTCAGGGGAGCCTGATGATACCCTGGGGCCAGACTGTGACAGCCAGCTGTGCCCAGGCCCCTCGGCAGCCTGAGGGGCCCTTCTCTGGATATTCAGCTAATTGGGGATGGACAGTTACTTGAGTTTTCTGTCAACTTGTCTTTATTGTATGGATAAGATATTTTAGGAGCCTGCAGTGCATGCTAATGACTAAGCAGTAAGGTGTCAGAAAGAGTATGAACTGCTTGAGAAAAGGGTGGTGTCTTCTCCTTTTGTTTTCCTTCCTCAGAGCCCCTTGGCATACATTAGTCCTCAGTGACTGTCATCTCAGTAAAAATTACGGGGTGGCTGGATCACAGTTTTTTGTTTTGTTTTATTTTATTTCCGATTGTTGCTCATGCTGAGAGGGGTTGGTGTAACTATAAAGAAAAATGTATATTTAGATAGATACTAGTCCAGAGATTTTAAAGTTCCCTTTTTTCACTCAGCAGTAGTTGTACTCTTTTACACTATTGAGATTTTGTTGTTGTTAAAAATATTGTATTTTGGAGAAAGATGTAAGTCCTTTATTCCTCTTAGAACTATAAAGAAGATATGACATAGCATACCTTAAGGTTCCTGCTATGAAGGATTAGGATCCCCATTAATGTCAGGCAAACTTCAAGTCTGATCTTTTTGGTCAGAAAATTAGGGCACTTCCGTGTGGAATTGTAATGAAATATACTTCTCAAGGGGAGTGGAATTCATTCCACAGTAGAAGTACGTGTACATGGGCCCAGCTTTCCCAGGGACCTGCCGCAGGAGAGTGCCCGTTCCTCTCCGAGTTACAGGTACTGCCTGACACTTCAGTTGTTTCTGTTAAGAATTTCCAGGTATCTTTGCGAGAATTTTCAACACTACAATTTTTTTACTACAAATGCCTAGTTAGCTTAATAAAATTAACATACACACAAATCTTTCCTTAAAACTGGGTTAATAATATAAGCTGTTATATTTAAACTCTGCTCTCCATTTGAAAGCTTGGAAAAGCGAATTCTGTCTTCATTTTTGATTCAACTTTCGGAAGGTGGAGGAAGAATGTTTTCAAGGGCCCCGATTCTTTGTCTCGTTCCACAGTGCGTGTGGACTTTGTCTTTAAGGGGGAAATTGTAGCATTTTTTCCCCTTACAAATACTGAAGCATTTTCTATTTTGTGATTAAGCGAAGATGCAACATAACATACCTTGTATTTTTGTATTTACATCTTTGCTTACTTCGCCTAAGTGGCACTGTTTCCTTGTAGTTGAAGATGCCTGCTGCGTGTGCCTGAGGTCGACAAGATGATGGTATATGCTTTCTATATTTAGCACACTAAAGTTGGAGATTTCAGTTCATGGTTCTGGTTCAGATTTAGTTCTCCTATCTCTGGTTAGAATGGATACCCTCTTGGGGTTGGCATTTGCCAGGATGATCTATTTGGGCTATAGTTTCTTGCAAGGCTACTTTAAAAAAATGATCTTTGGAAATTTCAAAATATTCTTGAGCTTGAGTCTAAAGCATAGGTGCTGTTTCCTAAATATCTACTTTGTGCATTCCTGTCTTGTCTTCCCACATCTTTTTTTCTCTCCATGTTTCTATTAGCAACTGTAGGTATTAATAAATACTGCAGCAATGCTGGTCCCTTGATTATGTGTACAGACTTTGTTCTTAGTAAACTGCTCATGTGCGTAGTTTGCATTTTATACTACACACCACAGTATAAATAGGTGCTGACATTGCTTAAGAAGGGGTCTCATGTTCATACCCTTCACATGGGTTCAGACATGATCTTTGGATTCAGACTTGAATTCACATCCTTTTCCTGCTTCTCACTTTCTGCATAACCTTGAACAAGAGACAGCCTTTTAAAGCTTCACAGTTCTCATTTTTAAAATAAGAATAAGAGGTTTTGCTTCAAACAACTGACGTGACGATTAGATTAAATAAAATACATATCAAGCATATGGCAACAGGCTTGGCATAAGTAAACATTCAGTAAGTTGTGGCTGCTGCTGTTATTGCTGTCATCATCATCATTGACATTTGTCACACTGCTGTTAACTGTTTCTACACATGCTCTTGGCACATTCATCCCAAAGGTTCACTTTTCTTTTTTCTTTATAGGCCAGGGAGCAAAAACTTTGTCTTGCATCTTCAGGAGGAAAGAATGCCTTCCTCTTCTCTCTGAGTATGCTTCATATGACTTATAATGACTTATATATTTTTGTGGAGCCAACTTATATAACTAGAACTGGCCATAGACAGTACATTTATGAATAACAAATTCTCTAGGAATATAACATTTTCATAGCTGCTTAATTTTAAAAAGAAAAAACTCTATTGAGGAAACACTGGCAACTCATTTAGCTCAGCAGTGGATAAAAATGTCCAGGCCCCTTCTTAAAGGTCCCTAGTAGTTTAAAGAGAGATGTTCCCCTCACCCCCATGCTCCTGACATGAGGATGAAATCGGCGTGGTAATGCACAGACAGTTCTTTGGAAGCAGGTGAGAGAGACAGGCCCCCCCCCACCACATACCATTCTGAGCTCCTGACAGCCCTAGTCTTCCTCGTTCCCTGAAATACGCCCCCTCATCCACCCTGTACACAACGCACTAGGGAGAGCACAGCCCTGGGACCTCCCCTTCGGCTTCCCCTCCCATCAGAAGTCAGGTTCCTGAAAAGCTCATTTTACAAGCTACTCACCTAAGTTAGGTGTAATCAAAAAGAAGAGTTTGCAGATTTAAGGAATATTTAACTAGTGGGTTATGCTTTAGGAGAAAATTCTTAGGAAAGAAAAAAGAACAATGGAAAGTTCTTCCCTCTGAAACTCTACCTCTCCTCATGGTTACCATAAAGAAGGTACTTTTCCAGTGGGAATGAACAGACAGACAGCTGCAGCTGTGCAGACAGGCAGCTCCACGATAAAGTCCACTCTGTGAATGGATCATCTTTCCTAGGGTGTGTGGTGGCTCTTTAAAAAAACATTTCAGACTCACGTGAGTGTATGTGGTTTTTGCACATGCCAGCCGTTGTTACTAAGTGCAGGTAATCCTGTGCTCACGTTGGCAGCACAGACATTAACACTGGTAATCTCACGTTGCACGCTTATATAGGAGCATAAAAATGGTATTTAAGCTAAAACAGTGCAAAGCAATCTTAGTAATCAAAGGGAAAAATCTAATTGTTCTATAACCTTTAACAATTTTTGTTAAAACATTAAATCTGTTACTGTCAGTCATAAATGTACATGGAAGTGAAAAAAACAGCAAAGCTAATATTTATTTAGTAAGCTAATGTTTATATAGTACTGTTTAAAAGCAAACATTAAGAAAGTCTTTTTTCTTTTTTTTAAAAAAAATTATTGATTGATTTTAGAGAGGGAGGAAGGGGGAAGGAGAGTGAGAGAGAAAAACATCTATTTGTTATTCCATTTATTTATGCATTCATTGATTGATTCTTGTGTGTGCCCTGACCTGGGATTGAGCTCACACCCTTGATACCTGAAAGTATCTGATACCATCAAGTATCAGGATGATGTTCTAACCAACTGTGCTAACCAGTCAGAGCCGCATTTAATTCTTGGTAAAAAATTATGGAGTGCCCCGGCTGGTGTAGCTCAGTGGATTGAGTGCAGACTGCGAACCCAAGGGTCACAAGTTCAATTCCCACTCGGGGCACATGCCTGGGTTGTGGGCCAGGTCCCCAGTGGGGGCCACATGAGAGGCAACCACACATTGATGTTTCTCTCCCTTCCCCTCTCTCTAAAAAGAAATAAAACCTTTAAAACATATTTTTAAAAAAATTATGGAGAAGAGTCTGAACAGTGCTTGCTGCCTTATCATGTAACTTATATATTAAACTAGCATCTTCTCTAATGCTTTAATGAACTGTCATACTCCCAAGTTTGCATAGCTTCCAACATTGTATCTTCGTACTTTCAGTGCTGTGAAATATCTCCATGGTGCTTTAATGTGAAGTTTTTTTGCCAGCTTGTCACTTCCTTGTAGATATCTTTAGTCTTTTTGTCACAGCCACTTTCCTCATTGATGTCAGTGAATTTGCCTCTCCAAGTTCCTCCAGTATGTCTAGGAGCTCTCAAATGGTGACAGTTTCAACATTCCCGTGATCAGCTATTCTATAACTACATTACATTTGATTCTCATTTCACTTCTGGTGTTAATCACTTTTTCTTTCTTTGTTGCACCTTCAGCTTTGTAGGCTAATTCTGTCTTTTGATTATTCATTTTTGTAAAATGTCTTATGACAGCACAACTACATGTTCTGCTGTCTGTATGTGAACTGAATGGCAGATCACAGTGACCAGTCACTTTCAGACTTTGAAAGAAGTGATCTGATTGGTCACTGATCGCAATACACATTTGTTATTTGCATAGCGTTTTGTGAACTGAGAAGCTGGCAGTCACTTAACCATGTTGTTGAATGACTGGTGTTACTTAATCAAACTGCTAACTGAAATTTGCACGTGTGAGAACCATGTAGAGCAAGGACATTGACATTGAAGATCAGTCAGGCTAGATCGCAAAAGCCGGTCCAGATCCAAAGATTGCTTTCACTTTGTTTCACAATTACTTTAGCTAGCAAGTAAGAAAAGTTGTAAAAGATGCAAGGGAGGCAGCGTCCCCCTTTTTCCTCGAGATGATGTTTCTGGAGTGTGGTGGTCTCAGCAGCGCTATGCTCGCTGCGTTTCCTCTTTTGTCGGGGATGCCTTTGAATGCTAGAGAGGCAAACTGAATCACTTGTTTTCACAACCAGTTAATGGCAGCATAGCACGAGCTGTTCTTTTGATACTTGGTTCTGGTGTTTATTCTTTTACAACATTTGCATTCTTCTGACCACCTTCAGACGTAATTCCGTTCCTCCTGTGTGATGGGCTATAAGTAAATGTGGTCCTGGGAACTTTTCTTTGTTGGAGATGGCCTTAAAATACTCACAGTGCCCCGAAGGCGAACCCAATAGGACTTTCGTTTCTCTTACTT
>PVKM010027212.1:0-18895 GCA_004027735.1 Carollia perspicillata | reverse complement strand
GTTAAAAGACAACCCACAGAATGGGATAATCTATTTGCTAATCCTACATCTGATAAAGGAATTATATCCAGTTACATAAAAAAACCTTTCAACTCAAAAATAAAAGACAATCTGATTTAAAAGATAAACAAAGGATTTAAATAAATGTCTCCAAATAAGACATGCAAATGGCCAATAAGCACAGGAAAAGATGCTCAACATCACCACCCATTGGGAAAACACAAGCTGAAATAAAAATGATGCCCTGGCTGGTGTAGCTCAGTGGATTGAGCTCAGGCCTATGAACCAAAGCATCGCCGGTTTGATTCCCAGCCAGGGCACGTGCCTGGTTTGCAGGCCATATCTATCCCCAGTATGGGGTGTGCTAGAGGCAGCCATACATTGATGTTTCACTCCCTCTCTTTCTCCCTCCCTTCCCCATCTCTCTAAAATAAATAAATAAAATCTTAATAAATAAATAAATAAATAAAATCCTAAAAAAAAAAGAGAGAGATACTACTCCACACTCACTAGGATACTATCTACAATCAGAAGACAGATTAGTAGCAAGTGTTAGTGAAGAGGCAGAGAAATTGGAATTCTCTGTCACTGCTGGTGATGCAATCACTTTGGCTAGCAGTCTAGCTGTTACTAAAAATGTTAAACATAGAGTTACCATATGACCCAGTAATTCTACTCCAACTTTTACACACAAGAGAATTGAAAACATATGTTCATACAACCACCTGTACATGACTGTTCATAACGGCATTATTCATAATAGCCCCAAAGTAGAAACAACCCCAATGTCCAATAACTGATGGGTAGATAGATAAAATGTGATCTTCTATACAATAGAACATTATTTGGATGAACTCTGGAAACATGTTAATGAAACAAGTCAGTCACAAAGGACAATGTATTGCTTGAATCCAGAATATTCCAACTCATCGATTTCTATCCTAGTGTCGGGGCTGAGAGAGGGTGGGGGCAAATGGAGCGAGACTGCTAATGAGAAAGGGTTTCTTTTGGGGATGATGAACATGTTCAAAATTTGGTTATGGTGATAGTTACACAACTCTGAATATACCAAAAAAACACTGAATTATATACTTTAAGTGAGTGAATTGTGTGATATTTCGATACTGTATCTCGATAAACCCGTTTTTAAAAAGTGTTAGATACCTTATTTACTTACCACATCAAAAGCTGCAGAGTCAAATCCGGCATCCATTGAAAATGGATGTAATGACAGATGCTGCTTTTGATGGTCTCAGGGGTAATACTAAAGTTTGGGACACTAATTGATGGCATTATGCCTACACCTGTTACAATCCTGCTTCATCCCACCTACCCTGCTCCATGTGAGGCTCATGATGGCCAAAGCACCTGAAGAAAAGGGGCTGATCTATTAACTGAGCCTGTGCCCAGAGCCCTTTTTTAGAACTCTTTACTAAGAGGGGCTCATCCCAGTGAATCTCAGACAAGCAGAATCACTATTTCCTAAGAGCTTGTTAGAAATGCAAGTTCTCAGACAAACCAAGAGTTAAAGAATGAGAAAGTCTAAATTGAGGCCAAGTGATCCATTTACCAGAATGTACCAGATAATGCCGATACCGAGTAAGTTTAGTTTAAAGCTAGGGGGCCCATGTCTCAGGATCCCACAACCACCTGGCCAGGTTCCCAGTATAGGAAAGCAAAGAAATGAAGGCAATGCTTTCATTCCTATGCATGAGTGGGCTGACTATTTCTTATGCCCCATCTCACATTCTCTCGTCCTTCATTTTTGTTTGGCTGCTACAAAAGCAGTTGGCTGGCTGCACACGGGTGTATCTGGAGAGCCCCTCACCCCAGCTGCACCGGCACCTCTTGCTTTCTGCCCTGGAGCTTTCTGCGCTGCTGCTGGAGCGTCTCAGCACCCATGTAGACCTGGAGTGAGGGGATTTAAGGTCCTCTGGGTGTGGGATTCAGGAGACACATTCAGCATCTCCAGCAGACACTTGCAGAGTCCTTTCCTGTGTTCTCAGTAAGCCCAAGTTCCCAGCATCCACAGTTACGACCAGCATAATAACCCGTGGATTAGCTTTCTCTCCTTTGTCTGCTTCCTCAGTCCTCCAGCTTGTGGGGTCATGCCCCTAAATACACTACCCCCACAAGCCCTTGTTCTAGGCTCTCCTTCTGGGAGACTTCTAAGCTGACTGATCCCCGTGAACACAGGCTAAACGTGCCCAACCCTTGGACCCGACACGTCAGCTCCCTCCTCCCAGGGAGGGTCAAGGAGGTTGAGTGGAAAGATTACCCCGGCTTGAGAAGAGGAACTGAGGGCTCCACGCTCCCCTTTCCAGATGTTGATAGTGGGGAGACACACTATTTTCAGTTGCTAGCTTAAATAAATTATAATTTGCCTCCTAGCTAAAATCACATACAAGATTCAGGGGGAAAGGGAATTGGGCTGTGAGTCGGGACTCCAGCCGTGTGACTCTGGGCACTCTCACAAGCACTACTAGCACCGGTTGATGTGTTTTCTGTCTTTTGCTGCACGCAGTTGCGTGTGTGTGAGTATTTCAGTCTCCAGGTCTGTAAAATGCAAGGGTTAGACAAGAAGCCCAAACTGTCCCAGGTTCTATTTCTGAAGACACGGGCAGTTCATACAGCTTTAAAAAATACACAGGAAATGGATTTAAGTATGTACCGAAAATCAACATCAACATCAGCCCAGTCCTCTGCTGCCCGCCCCGACTCCTAATAAGTTGAATTTCACAGACCCAAGGCCTTGCCTGTGGTTCCCATAGCCAGTATTCATGGCCCACTCGTATACAAAATAGCCCTTGTAGAAATATTTGTGCAATGAATTTGTCTCTTCCCATGAGAAATAAAAATTGTAATTCCTATCAGAACCCAGGTCTGTCTTATACCCCAGCATAAGGGGTTGGCTGTTTCTTTCGGGGTGACCATCTAACTTGTACTCTCTACTAGAATGACATATTATTCTATTTACGGGAAACAGGTTTCGAAATATCACCTGTGCCCTTGGGAGCATCTTTATCCTCTCCCTTTATTATCAAGAACAAAACCCCGAGGTCAGCTCCAAGTTCCTCTTTCTCTCTGCACCTCCAAGGTCACAGCCTGGCCCTCTGCATCAGCTAAGTGCTGCCCACGCCTTGGACTCGCTCCCTCCCTCCCTTCCATCCTTCTTTCCTTCCTCCCTCCCTCCTTCCTCCCACTCCTCATCCCCTCAGGTTACAGTATCTCCATGATAACTGCCCCCCCTTCCCCTGCTCAGAAACTATCCCTCCCAGAGGATTCTGGCTCTTTGCTGATTTAATATCTATGTCTTAAGGCCACAGCTGTGTGCACCTTGCTTTTCTGGTAGACACCTCTGTCTTCTGGGGTCTTGGAGTGGTTGCAGGACATCTGGAGGCTCTGGGGTCATCAAGGAAGAGCAAAGTGGGAGAGGGCTTCTCCCCCATACGCTCCATTTCAGTGGCAATACAGGCAGGGGGTCATTCAAGAGTCCACATGGAAATTAACTAGAGAAACAGGATAGCCTGGTGGGACACAATGGCCTTTGGGGAGTTCTGGGGAGGGTGAGGAGGTGCAGAGAGACTGGGCTGCAGGAGGCCCCCACCTCTTCTGCCCCGGCCCAGGCCAGCTCAGGGCTCACAGATCTCTTTATTACCAGGCAGGGATCCCACTGCCAGCCCCAGATCCCACTGTTTCCTCCCAGCACACGCTGGAACACGGGCTCCTGAGGGGGCGGGGGAAAGGGCGGAAGTTACCTAACCTACTCTTAGGGCTGCAGGGCGAACCACATTAAAAATCCAGGCTAACAGATGAAAAGCAGTTGCTGGTTTGTCTTCAGGTATAAATCTGCTGTCTCCCTCTGTCACTTGCAACTGTGTGCTGTAGTTCTCACTTCCTGATGGTGAGATTTGGGGTTCAGCATGCTGCCCTTCAAATCCATTTCCTCTTATTCTAGACTCTGTAGGCAGAGAGACCCAATAACAATACCCCCAGAGGAAGCATCCAATCCATTTGGGAAGAAAACCGCGTATAATTAATCACCAGCTAAATATCATGGCAATCTGTTGTAGATGAGATCACCAAGTGCATTCTGTGGCCAAAGGCACTTGGATCACAAAATAGGGGAGAAAGAAGAGCCTGCATGTTAGCAGAGCACAGACGCTGGAGCCAGGCTGTCGGGGTTAAAAGTGTAGCTTTGCATGGGCAGGTCACCTCACTTCTCTGCGCCTCTATGTTCTCACTGATAAAATGGGCCTAATACTAGCATTGCTTGTTAGGGTTGTTTTGACGATTCAAAGAGTCAACAGATGGAAGACCCACAAGTGTTTGCCGCCATCACTGTCATCACCACCACGGTTGTTTCGGTAATACTGAAGGGTGCTGGGATTACGGCCAGAGACACTCTCAACCACAACCTGCTCAGAGGATGCTCCCACACCCGTCTCCAGTGTCTTGCAAGTGAGGGTACCCCAGCCATGACCTGCCAGCAGAGCTCTCCTTCAAAAGGTAGGACGGGATGGTTGCTGACATTCCCCATTTATTATCCACTGGAGAGGATCAAAGGTGTTTTAGGGCAGAATCCTGCCTGGCTGAGTGCCACTGCTGGGCCTGCAGCTGACAGCAGTACACCGTAGTTCTCAGACATTTTACAACCCACCTTCTCCCAGATCCAAGCTGTCTCCACTTTTTCCCTTTTGTCCACCTGGGGACTGGTTGAGGCGGATGGTTATTAGGCTGCTCTTCCCATAGGTCACTGCATGGTGTCCACTCCTCTGGTTGCGAACCCCAAGAAAACCACCTGCAGTCCCAGTCTTGTTCGGTGGCCTTCACATAACTGGGATGTCATCTCTTTGAACTAGAGATGACATGGGAGACTCTGAGCTGCCAACATATCTGGCTCTTTTCCATGCTAGCCTGCCTGTAAACATGATTGCCAATTATTCCTCCTGTCCCCATACATGCATGTGGCTACTTCATCAAGAAGTGGTGTCCGTTTTCTGCCCCCTTGACTCTGGGCTGGCCTTGTGACGTGCTTTGACCAAGCGCCATGAGCAGAAGCAGTGCTATGCAGGTCTGGGTCTAGGTCTTCAGTGACTTGAAAGCTTCTGTACTGGCCTTCCCAAAACACTTTAGTCTCCATGCAAAGAAGCTTAGCCTAAGCTACTGAATGAGGAGAGACCACAGGACATTGCAGCCCAGCCTTCTAGGGCCTAGATGACCCCAGCTCCCAAATGCCCCATCAGCTAAATGCAACCACTGGAGTGAGTTTAGGCAAACCCAGCAGAAGATTCATCCAGCTAACTCCAGAACTGCAAGAAATAGTAAAGTGTTGTGGTTTGAATTTACTAAGCCTCGGGAGCGTATTTTATACAGCGAAAGTTGACTGATACACCAATCCCCAAGCCCACACCCGTACTCGGGGCATCTGTGCCCACGCTGACACTACCATGTTCCCATGGTCACTGCGAACACAGGTGCTCTCAACTTCTAAGGCAGCAAAGAGAACAAAGTACAGGGAGGCAAGGTACCCAGTTTCATTTCTTAATTAGCTTGACACAATTAAAATAATAATTAGCTTTTAACAGGTTGTTCCTTTGTTTCTCTCCAGAGTCTCAACTAGGGCTCTCCTTTAGTAGTACTGTAATTCTTGAACATCTCAAGTTTTCTGGCAAGTTCTTGCCTTATTCTACTGGAGCTCCAGTTCAAATGCTTTTCTTGACTTCCTTGACCCACAAAGGCCTTTGAGCCCAGTTCCCAGTTCCACATCCCAAGTCTGAACTCCTCCCTCCCTCCCTCCCTCCGTCACTCAATGGCTACCATACACCGAAAGGCAAATTCTTTCCTGGACTCCCACTGGCTGAATCTCTTGGCCTGGCCTCACTGCCACCTGAACCTTAATCCTCGCCAGCACACTCTGTGGCAGCACAGGAGTGGGGAGGGAAGAAGGGTCACTGAGGAAGACCTTTCTAGAGGTCGCACGTGCGGGCAGCTTTCGTGCTTTTTTATCTTACTTCAGGGCGAGTAGAATATTTCTAAACCATACTGGTTAAGTATCTACAGTGATGCTAATTTTCAGTTATCCCTCAAAAGTAATCATTATTATTATACACGCACATGAAACAAGTTTATTTTTAAAAAAGTAGAAATCACAGACCCAAAAAAACACTTGGAGGCAGGCAGCTGAATCACTCATAAACCTATTACTTTGAAATAACTATGTTAAACATTCAGAGATAATTACTCCAGATCTTTTCAGTCATACTGAAATGATTATGGTGAAAACAATCAATCATGGTATGTATATTAATTTTAATTTGATTATTTCCTGCAGTATACTATGAACAGACGTTTATGTTAACATGTACACACTGATCGGTTTAATAGGATGGGGTAACTTAGTGCCAGATGTGTCAGGATGTGCCACACACACCTGGATATTTTGTTTGTTTGGTTTTCTTTCTTTTTTTTTTTAGTAAGTCCTTTATCATTGGGTATCTAGATTGCCCTTGTTTTTATTTATTTTTTAAAAGATTTTACTTATTTGGTTTTAGAGAGAAGGGAAGGGATGGAGAAAGAGAGGGAGAGAAACATCAATGTGTGAGAGAAACATCGATCAGTTACCTCTCACACGCGCCCCAACCAGAAACTGAACCCACAACCCAGGCATGCGGCCTGACCAGGAATCAAACCAGCGATCTTTTGCTTTTTGGGACAGCATCCAACAAACTGAGCCACATTGGTGCGGGCTGTCCCTGTTTTAAATATGTTAAACAAGATTGTAGGTAACATGCATTGATATTTGTAGTTTTATGTTCCTCATTCAATTAATTCAATAATCCCTATCATTTTACGTTTAGGTTGTTAACAGCTCCTCAATTATCTAATCAGCACAATATCTCTTTTATGTATATTTGCAGTTTCAGTAGTAATTTGTAAGGGAGCAAGGCTGGCATTGTCTGTTAAAATTCAAAGTTACTTTGAACCATGAAACACAGGATGACCACTTAATAGTCTGCTAAACCTTTCATTAAAAGTCTTGGTATGCAGAGGACTTACTTAGCATGCTGTGGCTCTAGTATACAGATTCTAGGTTGCTTGTCCATTAGCAATTGGTCCCTGGCCCATCACAACAGAGGCCCAAACTGCTATGTAGCTGGGAGGGAGGAGTTGGATGCCAAGCCCTCATCTAGTCTGCATGCAGCTGCTAAACACCATGTTTCTGCGCACTCTACTCACTGCTAAAGACCTCACCCAAATCGGATACTGAATCCAGATTTCCCCTCCACAGTGCATCTTCCTACACTGTTCCTTCCTACCTGCACCCTTGTGCAGCCCGCAACAACCTCTTCCTGATGCCCGACTGATGGCAGTGCTCTCCAGTACTCCTCTTTCAGGACTGCTAAAGCTCAGAGCCTGCTACCCCCCTGCTCAACCAACAGCAATGGCAATGAGTAAAAATACTTTCTGGAATGGGCACTGTTGAATGCATAAATGAATAAATAAACAGCAAACCAACAATTATTCTAGGGGCTCATGGAACAAAGATGAGGCACTTATGGCTCCTTGTCCTTCAGGGATTCACGTCTGATAAGGAAGTCGGGCAAACCAACAGTGGGAGAGCAGGGGGTTATGCTGCTCTAGAATGTTCTGGAGCCAGGTAGAAATATGGTGAGGAGTCCAGAGGTAGCTCACTGTGCCTGGCCAAGCAAAGTTAACCCGGAACAGGTAACCCATGAGTTGATTCTCAGAGGAGAAACGAGTCTGAGGGAAGGACAAAGGGGATCCCTGTCCCTGCCTCTTTGTGCCCAGATTGAGAAGCTGCCCTTTCCAGGAGGAACTCTGGCTTCTACAGCTGATGCTAATGATCCACCACACTGTACCCCCAGACCCCTGGTCTTGGTGCAGTTATGATGGACAGCTCTCTGCAAGTTGCCAGCCACCCACATCAAGGGTGCCAGATGTCTCTGCCTCACTGCCACAGGGTTTTGCCCAATGATGTGCAGGTGCAACCTGGACATGATGAGAACTAATGCACTTGGGTGCTGGGAACAGGTGGCCAAATGGCCACCTCCCAGCTCCCAGTTGGGCGGCCTTGAGGCACATTCTGCATGGTACTACTGAGGTCCACCAGGGGCTGGATTTCAGGTGACTGAAGATGACCAGCCCATCCCCTTAGCCTATGACCAGCTGCTCCTCTTGCCCAGTTGCACTTTGCCCACTCCCTCACTTCTGCCCCTAGGACCCCACCCTCCAGAGCAACGATCTGCAGTGGAGTTCTAGTCTCAGACTCTGCTTTCGGCCAAACCTAAACTAAGACACACTGTAATGCTGTCTGTGATTTTGGGGGTCCTAAGGAAATTTTGGGGCTCAACCTTAGATCAAGGGAGCTAAGGAGGAAAGAGGAAAGAAGTCCCTGTGGGGTTTAAGTCTGGCTTATCCTTGTCTGACTTTTCACTACTCTTATCCCGCCTTGCACAGGCTCTGCTCCCTTGAACTTGAGGAATCCTAGTGTGTTCTCACCACCTCTGTGCTACGTGCCCTGAAGGAAGCTTTCAGACGCTGCAGCAGCTCCCACACAGGTCTGCTTAATGACTTTCTGGGAGAAATCAGAGGTGACACAAGCCCCATAGAGTATCACGTTGTGCCAGCTCTGAATCCCTATGCCCTGGGCGACTGGAGAAGGATGGGACAGATGGCAACTGTCAGGCCTTTAATTGCATGGTGTTCCTCAGACGTGGTCAGGGAAAGGCTGTGCTTGGGGCCCAGTTCCTGTCTCATCCCTGGCAAAACAGGGGGGAGAAGGGGCGGCATGACTTCTCCCTGTTCCCTCCTCATGGGCCTTCTCAAGCCCCAGGTGTGTGACTTGGAGGAGCTTTGTCATGAGGTTGGAGTGAGCGCAGACACCCTGAGGTGGTAGTTGGAGGATGCACCCCATGAGCTTGATGCTGGGGTGTCTGGGGGAAGGTCCAACCAGGGCCGTGTGGTGTCTAACCCCTCAGCACACCCTCTCCCCTCCCTCTTGCTTCTATTGGCTTTGCCCACTGCCTCTTAAGCTCCCAGTACCCATCCCTACCCCACACTCACATTAAGGTTATTTAGGCAAAAAAAGATATGCGAGGACCAGAGCTGTCCAAGAGAAAGACTTACGGAGTCATTGTACCCTGTGGGTTTATAAGGTGCCATATTCACACCTCCTTTGCACCTTGATGTGATGCTGTGAGGTAAATATTTTTGCACCCCCCTTCTACAAATGGGGAAAAGAAAGCTCAGAGAGGTTGCCTGACATACTCAAAACCACCCAGCCAAATAAGTAGTTGCCAGAAGAGGAACCTCAGTCTGCCTGTCTCACCACTAGACCTGACGGAACCTCATCCATTTTCTTTGGGCGGGAAGTTGTTGAGATTCTAGGTCTCTGCCATAGGGCCCTTCTACAAGCTGGCCTGGGGAGACAAGTGAAGAGGAACCATGAATTCTGCATCATGGGAGTGTCACAGCTCTCATCCCTCTCCAAGGCCACGAGCCCTGATGAAATGCCCCTTGGCACGGAGGACCCCTGCTCCACTGCATGCTGTGTCCTTGAAGTCAAGCACACAAAAGGGGCATTTTCATCCATGTATTCATCTGTTCGTTTGTGCACCCACATCTGTTTTCCAGTGTCTCCACATGCAACACGGCTGGCACGTGGTGGGGAGTCTGGCACGTGCGGAGGCTGCCACTCCGAGTAGAATCCCAAGGGTGCATTAAGTGTCTCCTCACAGCCCTACAACACAGCGCAGGTGTTCCAGGAGGGAAGGACTAACCTGTGAGGCCAGTGGAGAACTGTGTTCTACGACACAGGGAAGAGTCCCACACTCATACCTTGTCAGCCCAGCTATAAAACTGTCCTTGTGTCAAAGGAGTGCAGGCCATGCTATTCCCTGCAACCTCTTAGAAAATCCTGAAGAGGTGCTTCTCTGTGCCCACCCAGTGTTCAAAGACCCCACTGTGCATCGCGCCAAGGCCGGGATGGCATCAGCCCCTGTGCAGAGCCCCAGGGTCTGAAAGGATGCTGTTTGACAGGCGGCTGGTTTGCCAGGGAAGCCCCTCAGTGCTTCGGTAGCAGGTGATGGCAGCACTGTGCTGCCCTCCCTGCCCTTGGACAAGCATTCCAGCTGCAGGGAGAGCCAGTCCCAGCCAGGGCTGCAGCCTGGCTTCAGACTCAAACCTGAAACCTACACGTGCACACCCAAGACATCCCAGAGAAGCTGTATCAGAGCCACCAGCATCCTGTTAGGGGAGCCTGCTCCCACCTGGTTGAGTTCAGGGGGCAGGGCCATCGTGTGAGTCTGATGCAGATGGTGATTTTCAGGCCCTGGGGGCTGGTTCTCATGTATTTTCAATGAGCTGCTTTTACTCACAGCACTTCTATCACCACTAAATGTGTGGGTTTTCCACACCAAGTAATTCTCCAATACTCAGTTCCAGGGATTCAATTAGATTCTGACACCAACTAACTACCTGTGGTTGTCCAATCCCATAGGTTAGGGACTCGGGCCCACAGGACCACCCCCTCCTCCCATGCCAGTCACAAGTCCTGGGCCTCCCATCCTTCTAACCAACTGGCAATACACCAGGGGTTCCCATGACCCCCTTCTCAGTTTGATATTTTGCTAGAACAGCTCACAGAACTCAGGAACACCCTTTACTTATCACTACCAGTTTATTATAAAGGATGCAGCCCAGAAACAGCCAAAGAGTAGCCATGCACAGGCCAGGCGGGGGTTGGGGGGGTAGGCGGTGACGCCTGGGGCTTCTACACCCTCCCCCAGCACGTTGTCCTCCCATCATCTCAAGTGTCCGCCAACACAGAACCTCTCTGAACCCCAGCCTTTGGGGATGTCAGTGGAGGTTCCACTACAGAGGCAGGACCGAATCAATCCTTGGCTGTTGGGGGTTGAACTCACTCTCCAACCTCTCCCCTCTCTGGAGGTTGGTGGGGAGAGCAGAAGTTCAAGTCTCTCCTCATAGTTTGGTCTTTCTGGTGACCAGCCCTCATCCTAAGCTATCTAGGTGCCCCCTAAGAGTCATGGCATCAAAACAAAGATGTTCCTATCACCCCCAACACTCAGGAAATCACAGAAGTTTTTGGAGTTCTGTGTCAGGAACTGAGGACAGACTAAATATATAGTTCTTATTATGCCACACTCTCCAGCACTTTGGCTCTCACAGGTTCCCTCGCTGTGTGGGAACCCATCCAACTTGCTACCCTGAACATCCCGAAGCGGGACATGAATAGTCCTTATAATGAAGGACCTGTCCCAAGTCCTCAAGGCACACCATGAGGGAGCCCAGACTGTGTTCCCATGACATTGAGTGGCAGGCCATCCACTGGCAGCATGGTACACACACACTTCATGCAGTTTCCTTGGAAGCTCGTTCTGGTGTCTCCATCTCGCCATCTGAACCACTCAGGGACACTGCACCAACTACACAGGCTTCTGCCACCACTGGAGAGGCCATGGCTCCAAAACACATCCACAGGCTTCCAGAGGAATGTCAGGCGATAGGAACCCCTACCACATCTCTCCGCTAATGTACTCATGATTTCCCTAAGCAATGAAGGGGCGTTAACTACCTAGCTGACCATGTCACCAAGCCTTGTGGGGACATACTTTATCCACTTTAAAGCACTCTGAACCCAGAGGAGGTGGTTGCACAAAAGGGGAAAATACCAAAGGCAACGGAGAGCAGAGAGGCCAGGAGTAAGGAAGCAAAGGAGACGGATGGGGCTGAGGTGCTCTCACTCCCACACAACACGGCCCATGTCCACACTGCTTCATGGCAGGCAGGAGCAGCTAGAGCTGTGCTTAGTTTATAACTGACAAAGAACAAAGAGGCCTTTTCAAAAGTTTTGCGGGTCCACGGATCTGAGCCAAGCTGTGATTACAGTGTGTGTTTATTACGAAGTGTCCACATAAAGAATTCACCATTTTGCCCAGAGGGAGAGACAAAAAGCAAGTTGTCCCCAGTCTACAGTGCCCAAAGAGGCAGCAAGCTGGTGGAAAACCAGGGGAGGCCCCCAGATGACTCATCCAGCTGGGGGAAGGTAAACACATTATTGTCTTTCCATGTGTCTTGAAACCTGGCACCTCTATTTGTTCCAATGAGACAGGCAACGTTTTAATTGGAATGCTCACTTGTCTTCACTTTTCAAGAAGAGTGGGGGAGGGCTGTAGTGTTTGCATAATTAAATCCATAACTCCTAGAGTTGTAAGTGTATACGACTAATCAAGGATAGTGTGTGCATTAGAGAAAAAAGGGGACAGCGGGAGGCAGGGGAAGGCAAGTGAGTTGGATGGAAATCAAGGGATAAAGAGAGAAAGGAAGTGGCTGAGGTCGGCCTGGAAGCGTGCATGTCTGTGAATGAATGAGACACAGAGAAAGAGAAGTGGCTACTGAAGGCTGTGTTTGTGTGCAGAGCTGGGACGGTCAGAGGGAGGAGGCCGAGGGTGACCTCAAGACTGGAGGCTTGTGTGTGTGAGAAACAGCTGATGAAGAGAGAGATGGAAATAAGGATATCACCAAAGACTCTGTGTCTGTGTGCGCATGTGTGTTCGAGAGAGAGAGAAAGCAACACAGAAACTGAGAGAGAACAAACTGTATGTGTGAGTTGTGCAACAGAAAAAGAAGAGAGCAGGAAAAGGAATAAAGGAAGCTTGTGAGGATGGAGAGAGCAGGAAGCTATTGTGTGTGAGTATGAGTTCATGTACATGTGTGTGCTTTGATCGATGTGTTTGGTTAACGCGTGCCATCTTTTCTATTTAAACTGTATATTGCCTATTTTCATTTTAAAAGAATACATAGAAACTGAAGGGAGGAAGAAATCACTCATAGACCTATCCCAACCAGGCTTTGCATTTTTCCTAAATGTAGTTATAAATCCTATTTAATTGGACTTCTGACTTCAGTGGTGAAATTCACCTGAAATAACTCATATGAAGTGTTTTGCAAAGTAAGTATGCAATAAATGCTGTGGCCAGTTTACATTACATCTTTTGGCCTATACTTTTCTGATGAAGAAGCTTTTCCAAAAGAATTTCCGATGTCCAATCACAGAGTTGACCAAATAAAGGGTAATGATGAATTATGACACCCCTCCCTTTAAAGCTTCATCCATATGCCAGTGGGACAGGAGTCCCCAAGCCTCCGCGTCCCTGAGGGGTGGCTCATTCGTCCCAGGTAAGGGTTACTGCACAGTTGTTTCCCTTCCAGGCCTGGAGAGGACAGTGTGTCCTCCTCGCTGCAAGGAATGCCAGCTGTTCTTAGAAGCAAAACCTCCGCTTGTATTCCTAACTTCACTGGTCTCTTTGTTGGCTAGAACTTTGGATTTATTATTTTCTAAGACCATGTATATCCAAGAATGACTTCATATTGTCACTGTAGGTCTGGGCATCAAGTTCCTGGCTCACAAACTCTAAAGAGTGGGACATGTCTCCATTGTCTTCTGGACTTTGATACCGGACAGAAGACCAAGGCCAGCTGAACTTTATTACAGCCTGACCTCTTCTTATTGGCTTCACTTTTCTGTGTTCACAGATGTTGCAGGTATTTTTTTAAATTGAAAGCAAGACCTTTTAACAGCAAAAAAATTATAACTTGCTTTATTACAATGGTCTGGAACCAAACCTGCAATATCTCTTTAGGTATGCCTGTACTTTGAATATATAATAATTTTTAAATTATCTTAAATGACTGGATGCTCACTGAATTTTTTCACTTTGATCACATACTCCAGTGATTTGGCAAGGTGCTCTGGGCATAGGTCTTTTTCTTTGGATTTTTCCTGTAATGAGGAGTGTTCTTTTAACATGGACCCAGGGGAGGCTCAGGGAAAGTGATCTGTTTGTATCTTTGTTTCTTAATTGTCAAAAATGGTATCTTACTTGTATGTTTATTTTTTACTTGTCAAAAATTGTTGTGGAGTTTCTTCAGGATCGGCTCTAATCTTTGCCTTTTCTCTGTCCTTTCTATCTATAATCTTTGCTCTCTCTCATCTTTAGCATTACCCTTAGTTTTGGAAAAATTCTCAATTTGCCCTCCTTGTCACTAAATAGACTTTGTTCACTCTGGCATGGTCTATGGTGGATGGCCTGGGTGTGAGCTTTGTGTCTGCCTAGAATCCCCAACTCCAGGGAACCACTTAGCCTCTTCCCACTGCAATTCCATGTGGTTCAGATGGGTTGCATCCCCTCCCCCAGGCCCCTGAAAGGTGACCACATACCAGTTGACCAATCAGGGGATCTCATCCCCCTGAAATTAGTTTATATGTGGAGCAAGTCAAGACGGGTTTACCAGGGTGTTAACCAGAATCACGGAATTCTAGCTGGAAGTACAAGGAAAAGCTTCACTTTTCTCTGGGATGTAAATCTGTAAATATTATGCAAGTTGGGAGTTGACAGAGGCCACACTTCCCTTATATGGCAACAGCTTGCCCAAGAATGAAGTAAAAAGGAACAGAAACTTGGGGGAGAGAGGGAGTGGGAAGAGAAGAGTGAGATGGAAATGGAGAGGGAGAAAAAGAGGCAAAGGGAGAGGCAGTGGGAGAGGCAGAGAGAGAAGGAGAAGGAGGAGAGGGAGAGAGAAAGGGAGAGGGAGAGGGTGAGGGTGGGAGATTGGGGACTGAAAACATCACCCAAGCACCTGGACCCAGGTGTTCCTGATTCTCATTACTCACAATGAGCCAATACATTCCTCCTTCACTTAACCAGTTGTAAGTTGGTTTTCTCTACCCTACAACCACTGAGACTCCAAACCAGGACAGTTGCTCCTACCAGACCGAGATAAATGGGTCTTTCTCCTTCCCCCATGGACTTGTCCTTGAAGACTTCCTTCATAAGAACAGTCCAAGAAAAGCTGTAATGGCCAGAGCCTTGGTTCCCAAGGCTCTTCCTAACCCTACTCCTACCTAAGCCTTTTCACTGGTGTGGAGACTGTATCTTCCAAAGTGCTGTGTGCCTTCACCCATTTTTCCCCCTTTCCTGCTTTTTGGAGTCTGTGGGGAAGATTCAGGAAGGCAAAATCCCAAAATGTGTCACTTGGAAAGAGCATAAAGGCCCAATTTGTCAGGAAACAAGGATTTCTCCATTAATGGGCACTCACTGAGTAACAGTGAATGCTAATCCTACATACTTTAACTCCACAGATTTGATGTCCATTTACACTATTAATCCAATGCCAACAACTCTGTAATTACTGGGACTCCGCTAAGATTCGGATGGCAGGCTGACTCCCAGGCCCAGCGTCCAGTCGTCCATTTGCGGCTGTACTTTGGGTCTGCCTGTCTCCTGGTGGACAGCTAAAAGGGGCTGCTCTGGGGCTGTTGGCAGGTTGGCAGCAACAGCTGAAAGCACTGCCATCTTTTCTCTGCCCTGCCACTCGGAATGAAACACAGCTGATGACACTGCCTTAGATGGCCGGGAGGAGCAAATACGTCTTGTAATGTCCTGAGCATCCACTCAGCATGGTTTATCACAATGTTGTTTTTATCATTATTACCATTACTGTCCCAATTGTCATTTGTAGTTGAATCACATTTGAGCATCAGGGTCTTAGCATTCACTGTTCTTTCTGCCAGAAGTGCTGGGCCCGGATGGCCTAATGGCTCACCCTCGACTTCACTGAGCTCCTTATTAAGAAGACCGCCCTCTGGGGGATGACAATATGAGGGTACCCGCTCCATCACCCTCCATCACCCTCCTTCCTCTGCTCTGTGTTCTTCTCCATCATTCTCACCTCCACCTGACTTGCTGTCTATGTATTTACCTATGTAGACTTTTTCCTCTAGAACATAAGCTCCATCACAGACTATTTTATTACTTGTAATTTTCATTAAAGATTTTGTTAAATCCCTCTTGTCAACTGTTTTATACTTTACAAAACATATGCACATAACTTATTTATTGAGTATTTACTAAGTACCAGGAGCTGCTCTAAGCACTTTCTATGCATTCAAATAAACCCCACAGGATGAGCACCATGCCACTCCATTTTCTAATGGAGAAACCAGTACACTGAAAAGTTAATTAAGGTGCCTGAGGTTATGCAACTAGTAAGTGTTAGAGCAGGGCTTGGAACCCTGACAAGTCTAGCTCCAGAGCTGTGTTCCTCATCGCCTCACCACATGCAGAAGGATGCTCCGGGATCTATTATTATTATCTATTATTACTACTATTTACTGATGGTGGGACCCACATCCGTGGGTGAGGAACCTGCACTAGGTCATAGGGAGAACCTGTTTGCACTCGTGGGGCCAGAGCCAGGACCCATTTCCTGACCAATATGCTCAGCTCCTTGTAAGTTCAGCTGTTGCCCACATCAACCCCTTGACAGTTTTCATGATCTCCACTAGACCGATGAAGGCACTGAGGCTTAGGGAGCTCAAAGACCATGATGAAATTGCAAAACTACTAATCGACAAAGTGCTTTTAAAATAAATTGTAAGTAGCACCAAAGTGAAATCATTTTTCTATATATTAAAACATATATGTGATTTAAATGTATTAAAATGTGTGTATAATGCTTCTGGAATAAGCCTGGTTGGAAGAGCTCCCACTTTAATTACATTTTCTCATGAGTTTATACCTCTTTCCTTCAGTGTCACTGGATCTATATGGGATTTACTGCTGCCACTGCTGACAAAGATTTCTCCAGCAGACTGAGCTCCTCTGTCCTCTTCTTGGAGTCCCGCCCAGCACTAGGGGATACCTTGGTCCCACCCTCTCATTTGTCTGATGGGGAAACTGAGTGTCAGGGAGGTGAAATGACTGGCCCAAGGCCATCAAGTTAGTGAGCAGGGGACACACTGGCTGCAGAAATCCTAACGTGGCATTGTTTCCATATCACGCTCACTCAGAATAGGGCCAGGCCATTCCAGATCCATGCATGTTCCTGGCATACTCCCTAGGAATGATCCCTGTGTCCTGGGTGAGTTTGGAAGTGAGATGATAGTGACTCTGGTCTTGACCCTGCTCCCCAAATTTCAAACACTCGGCTTTCAGACTCATGTACCCTCAACATCATGTGGACATCCATCCCAAGCAGATGATGGTCTTACACGTCATACGTGCCTCTAACCCTAGAGCACCTCTGGCTCTCATCCACAGGGTTAAAACATCCAGAGTTCTAGGGCAAGGACACGTTTGGATGGTGGTGCTAATAGGTGGGCATTTTGGTGTGAGAAATAGGGAATCAAAGTTGTTGGGTTTACGGAAAGATGGCCTTTGCATTTGTTCTTTTGGGACCTCATTGGCTTAGATGTGGTAAGATAAGCCAGGGGCTGCTGCCTACACTTGGGATGCTGGGAGAGGAAACTGTGGTCCAGGAGAAAAGGACTCTGAAGTCTGCCTACACTCTTAGCATAAGCAGTTAGTTCAACACTTTCACGGGTGGTCTCACTGTCTCCCAGACCAGAGGCACTTCACACAGAGGTCTGGGTTCGAAGCCTTCTCATAAGGCTCAACATATGTTTGCTGAAATATTCTCTGAGCACAGAGCCCTCTGGAACAAGCTAATCAAGACAGGCAGGTGATCTAAGATTCAGAAAGTTGGGGGATTGGCCCAAAATGCCGCCATGTCATTGTGAATGAATGAGCCAGTAAGACTGGCCTCAGCCCCAAGACTGCCCTGTTGGTGATCATCTATGGGAGTCACTGGCTGCTGGTTCCCCTTTCTCATCAGCCTCACTCAGAGTTCAGGACCCCCCAATGCTACACTACACACAAGCGAACACACACAGGGCTCTGAGTGCCTGGAAATACAAGGAAAGTGGGCAGTGTACACATCTCAGGAGGGAAGCTAAGGAGGAGACTCACCTAAGCCCTGTCTGGGGCTTCCAATAATGCTCTGTGGGGTCCTCCACCCACCAGATGTCCACGCCTGCTGACTGGAGGAGGGGCATCCCAGCCGAGACTGTGCTCCTTATTGGTCCTTGGCACTGTCCCCTAAAGACACTGTGGCATCACAGACTTTTGGAGCAGGTGAGACCCCTGCAAGATGATCTAAGCCAACCCCTTCATTTTACCACTGAAACAGGCCCTGGGAAGGACTTTTTCCAAGTTTAACGACCCAAATCAATGTCTTTTGACATCAAACTTTTCCCCCTCTAACATGGAACACTTTCCTACCATTATTTGCTTCTCCAGAAGCAAAACATAAAGGTAGATGAGGAAGATTTACTATTATTTCATTTCCTAATCCTGTCTTTTTTTTTTTTTTTCAGTCAGAAATCCTCTTTCCCTTATTGCTTGGGAAAAGCTTCCAACAACAAGAATGGGCTTGGTTCCATTTGCTGTTGTAAAACTCTCTTCCACCTAGAGAGACTGTCTGTCAGTGCCCCGGAATTAGGGGCTGGAATTCCAGATGGATACAGACAAGGAGATGACCATTTCTGGGTCACCCAGCTGCCCAATGCCCTCGGGTGGCCGCAGCAGCAGGAGGGTAACCTAGTTTGCTTAGGAAATATTGCAGATGTCCCAGTTTATCAGATGCAGTCCTAGAAAAGTATTGGCACTGTCCTGTTTCTGCAGCTCATGCAGTGAAGCCTGACGAAGTCCCGCTGCCCCTTCTGCCTGGTCAGCCCACACACAGCCCTGCCTCCACGGTCCTGCCTGCCTCAACTCAGCCCGGAGTGTTCATCTCCTCTGAGGGGATCCTGGGCTGGATCAAGGCTATCTATCCTGACATATCAACGTGGCTGTGTGAAATGGTGGCACATTTCTCCAAAATATTTTCAGGGATATTCAGACCCTTATTGGTTGAGGAACTGGAGCCAGTAGCCAGGACTTCGGGGTGCACTGGGCTGGGTGCAGTAGAAGTGGTGGTGATAGGAAGGTACAGGGCAGAACCACTGGGCCAG
>PVKM010027211.1:5455-18997 GCA_004027735.1 Carollia perspicillata | reverse complement strand
GCCAGATCCTGCTTGTCTGAGAGATCTTTTAAAAGTCTGAAGCATGAGCCTCAATAGGCCATTCACATGGAAAAGGCACTGGAAACAGCTTGAGTAGCCCACAAGTTGGCTTCAGGGAATCAACAGGGTGGGACAAATGGTGAGCCTGGAACTAGAGATTCAAGTATGGTGCCTGCCTGCCAGTTCTGTTAGAGGAGGGTTTCATTAAAGGAACAATGAATGGTTTTTTCCAGCACTTTTGTCTGGGAGAAAGCTGCCCCCCAACTATCACCCTGATGCCAGATAATTCGGTTCTTCTCTGTGTGTCCTGGGTCCTTTAGAGCTGCTATCCTAGTGCTGCAGCTCCGAGTGAGTGAGTCTGAGTAAGTCTATGCTCAGTCCCTTTAAAAGGAACTGTCTGTGATTCCAGAAGTCCTCAGTCTCACTGAGCCTCAATCCCTGCTGGTTTTAACAATCACAAGTTATGAGGACTTCTCTTCCTAGCACTGGAACCCTGGACTTTGGAGCCTGATGTGAAGTTGGGGCTCCTCACTCCTCAGGGGAAACCTCTACAGCCAAGATATCCCTTTCTATTTTTATTTGCCACACCTGGGTGTGGTATCAGCCCTTCCTATATCTCCAGCCCTCCTACCAATCTCTATGTAGCTTCTTCATTAAATCCGTAGTTATAGGACTTCTATTCAGCTAGGTTTCAGGCAGTTTTGAATGACTGGTTTTCTGTAGTTTAATTGTAATTTTCATATGGTTGCAAAAGGATGCAAGTACCATGTTTACCTATGTTGCCATCTTAACTAGAAGGTTTGGGAGTTGTTGTTTTTTTTATTATTGATTGTATTTTGTTAGTATTTTGTCAGTTTGTTCAGATTTCTTTTTCTTCTTGATTCAGTCTTGGGAAATTGTATGTTTCTAGAAATCATCCATCTCTTTCAAGTTGGTCAATTTGTTGGTATATAATTGTTCAAAATATTTTCTAATATTTTTTTGTATTTCTGGTTATCAGTTGTCACTTCTCCTTCATTTCTGATTTTATTTATTTGGGTCTTCTCCATTCTTTTCTGAATGAATCTGATTAAAGGTTTATCAATTTTGTTTATTTTTCAAAGAACCACTCTTGGTTTTATTGATCTCTTGTATTATTATTTAAGACTCTGTTTTATTAATTTCCACTTTGATATTTATTGTTTCCTTTCTTTTACCCACTTGGGATTCATCTTGCTTGGGATTTTCTGAACTTCCTAGACTTGTATGTTTATTTCCTTTGCCATATTAGGAAAGTTTTCACTCATTATTTCTTTAAATATGTTTTTAGCACATTGGTCTATCTTCTCTTTCTGGTGCAAATGTGATGCAAATGTTGATACACTTGATGTTGTCCCAGAAGTTCCTTAATCTAGCTTTATTTTTAATTTTTTCTCTTTGCTGTTCCAACTGGTCGCTTCTTTTCTTTCTTTAATTTGTTATTGTTGTTCAACTACAGTTTTCCCCATTTTCCCCCTACAACTATCTGCCATCCTATACCCTACACTCAAGCCTAGTCCCCCCATTGTCTTTGTACATGGATCTTTTATATATGTTCCTTGACTACCGATCCCCTTCTTCTCTCCCCTGTTAGCCTCTTCCTCCTTCCCTTCTAGTTACTGTCAGTTTGCTCTTCATTTCAGTGTCTCTGGTTATATTTTGCTTGCTTGTTTGTTTTGTTGATTAGGTTCCACTTATGGGTGAAATCATACGGTTTTGTCTTTCACCACCTGGCTTATTTCACTTAGCATAATGTTCTCCAGTTCTTATTACTTTGTTTTTCAATTTGCTTATTCAATTTTCTGATTAATCTAATCTGCTGTTGATTTCATGTAATGTATTCTTTATTTCAGTTATCATTTCCAAAGGGGTCTTTGTTATGTCTTCTAAGTCCTCTTTTATGTTATTATGTCTTTGTTGAAGTTCTCATTATGTTCAGCTACTCTTCCTCTAAGTTCATTGAGCATCCTTATAACCAGTGTTTTGAGTTCTGCTTCTAGTAGGTTTCTTGCCTCCGTTTCATTTAATACTTTTTCTAGAGTTTTGTTCTATTCTTTTATTTGGAACATGTTTCTTTATCTCCTCATATTTGCTGCCTCTTTATGTTTGTTTCTATGCATTAGGCATATCTGCTACATCTTCCAGTCTTGGCAAAGCAGCTTCAGGTGGTAGGTATCTTGTGGGATATAGTGGCAGAGTGTTCCAGGTCACCTTAGCTGAGTGTTCCAGGGATGTCCCTTGTGTGGGAGTTGTGTCTAACCACCTGTTGCAGTTGAGTCTTAATTACCGCTGGCATATCAGTGAATAGGATTGACCCTCAGAGTGACTATCTGTGAGGAATGGCCATGACTATAGCATATGAGCTGTTGCACAGGGGCTGACCCCATGGAGTTTGAATCACCTGAGTGAGTCTCTGATGTCTGCTAGATTCACCCTTTGGGTGTGTAATTTATTTAGCTAATTGAGTGGTGCTCTGGTATGATCTGTAGCTAGCCACCAGGTTCTTGGATCTCTTGGGAGGTTCTCTGGTGGAGGCCAAGTTTAGCCACTGACTGTGCCAATCACAAGGTCACTTGGTAGAAGCTACAAAGTGAAATGCAGTTGTTAGTACCTGTTTCGGGTTTGGAGGTGCTTAGAAGAGGCTATGCTTTGAACCAAGGCCATCTGCCACTAGGGCCAAGCTTAGGACTGCTCAGCAAAGACATCCTAAAGTCAGCCCTGCTTGTTTAAAGTTTGTAAACCTTTGTGAGTTTTTAGGAAGGTCCACAGTATGGACTGAGAAACAGCCATTGAAAGAGGTTTAAACTGGTGCCTGAGTTGGGTGGAACAGGGTCTCAGTAATCACCAGGATCAAGTGAGTGGTGTTAGCCAGGTTTATGGAGTCTCAGATTTGGTGCTGGCCTGCACTTTTGCATGTTGGGTGGAGGGACAGCTCAACAAAAGGACAATGATACCTGCCAGCACTTCTACCCTGGAGGAAGTTGCCTCTCTAGCCCTTGCTCTAAAACAAGTCAATTTAGGTCCTTCCTGGATGTCCCTGGTGCTTTTTGAGCTGCTGGACCTTTGCTGGAGCTTAAGGCAAGTGTTTGTGAGTGAGTGAGTCTGTGCATGAACCCTTTAAAGCAGACACCTGGGTC
The DNA here is from genome assembly GCA_004027735.1 of Carollia perspicillata. Taxonomy (NCBI): domain Eukaryota; kingdom Metazoa; phylum Chordata; class Mammalia; order Chiroptera; family Phyllostomidae; genus Carollia; species Carollia perspicillata. The sequence goes on along the minus strand of PVKM010027211.1, from coordinate 15,842 downwards.
TATAGTAGCATTCTGTCTCACCCTGACAGGATCCTTGCTGATAATTACTGCCAGATGTTGGAATTTCTCTTTTTGGCTCTGGTACTCTAGACTGAAGAGCCCAGTGTCAGACTGGGGCCCCTCACTCTTCAGGGGGAACCTCTGGAGCTGAGATATCCCTCCTAATTCTTAACTACCTCATGTGAGTGTGGTCCCAACCCATTTTGGATCTCTGCTTCTCCTTCCATTCTTGATATGGCTTCTTTTTTATATCCTTAGTTATAGAATTTCTGTTCAGCTAGTCTTCAGGTGGTTCTAAGGGTGGTTGTTCTATAATTTAATTGTAATTTTGATGTCATCATGGAAGGGGGCAGCACAGCATTTACTTACTCTATCCATCAACAAAATTGTATGAATCTCGGTAAGAAGAGTGGGAGTCTGTGACATTTTAGCCAGGGGCTGCTTCCATCTCCCATATCACTCCCAAGCTTCATTATGTAGAAATCCTACCTTAGTGGGCCAGTGAAAACTGGAAAGATTGATACCCTCAATTCTTTGCCAAAGGGGACAAATCTTCTTGGAAGCAGAAATTGAAATTTTTTAGACAATTGAATAAAACCATAGAGATATCAGTGACAAACATTCCAGTGATATTCATCTTGGCTAAAAACAATATGGCAGATGAGCCAGAAAGTTAGCAGAAAGATCCGTGGGAAAGACACATGCTTGAAAAGATCACACTTATCCTTGATGGTTGGAAAGGCAGTGTGTATATGTTTATATGTGTGTATGTTGTAAGAAGGTATCAGAATTCAGAGTTGTTTTATTCTGTATTTTTATTGTTATTCTGTTACAGTTGTCCCAATTTTCCTCCATGCTCTCCCTTGTCCTGTCCACCCCCTGCTCCTACAGTCAATCCCTACCCTGTTGTCCATGTCCATGGGTCATTTATACTTGTTCTTTAACTAGACCCTTCCCCTTCTATCTTTCATTCTCTTCCCCTACCTCTGGCTCCTGTCAGTTTGTTTCTTGTATCCATGACTCTGTTTCTACTTTGCTCAATTGTTCATTTTGTTCATTAGGTTCCTCTTATAGGTGAGATCATATGGTATTTGTCTTTCACTGCCTGGCTTACTTCACTTAACAGAATGCTCTCCATTTCCGTCCATGCTGTCATAAAGGATAGGAGCTACTTCTTTCTTTCTGTTGCATAGTATTCCCTTGTGTAAATGTACCACAGTTTTTGATCCACTCATTTACTGATGGGCACTTAGGCTGTTTCCAGCACTCAGCTATTATAAATAATGCTGCTATTAACGTTGGGATACATAGATTCTTTTGAATTGCTGTTTCAGGATTCTTAGGGTATAATCCCAGCAGTGGAATCGTTGGATCAAAAGGCAGTTCCATTTTTAGTTTGTTGAGGGAATTCCATATTGTTTTCCATAGTTTCTGCACCAGTCTGCATTCCCACCAACAGTGCACTAGGGTTCCCTTTTCTCCAAATCTTCACCAGCACTTTTTGTTTGTTCATTTGTTAATGATGGTCATTCTGACCAGTGTGAGGTGGTATCTCATTGTGGTTTTAATTTGCATCTCTCTGATGGCTAGTGATGTTGACCATCCTTTCATATCCATGTGGGACCTCTGTATGTACTCTTTGGAAAACTGTCTTTTCAGGTCCTTTGCCCATTTTTTAATTGGCTTTTTTCTCTTCCTGGTGATGAGTTATGTGCATTCTTTATATACTTTGGAGATCAAACCCTGGTCTGAGGTATCATTGGCAAATGTTTTTCCATAGAGTCGGTTCTCTTTTTATTTTGCTTTTTATTTATTTCTTATCCATGCAGCAGCTGTTTAATTTGATGTAGTTCCATTTGTCTATTCTTTCCTTTGTTTCCCTTGCCCTAGAGATGTATTTGCAAAAATATTGCTGCATGGGATATCTGAAATTTTACTGCCTATGTTTCTCTCTAGAACTTTTATGTTGTCACAGCTTACTTTTAAGTCTGTTATCCATCTTGAGTTTATTTTTGTGTATGGTGTAAGTTGGTGGTGTAGTTTCATTTTTCTTTTTGCATGTACCATTCCAGATCTCCCAGCACCATTTGTTGAAGAGGCTATCTTTACTCCATGCTATGCTCTTTCTCCCTTTGTCAAATATTAATTCACCACAGAGGCATAGACTTATTTCTGGATTCCCTATTCTGTTCCATTAATCCATATGTCTGTTCTTATACCAGTACCAGACTGTTTTGATTAAAGTGGCCTTGTAATATACTTTGACATTAGATATTGTGATCCTCCCTACCATCTTCTCCTTTCTCAAGATTGCTGTGGCTATTTAGGGTTGCTTTTGATTCCCTATAAATTTTTGAAATATATGTTCTAAATCTGTGAAATATGTCATTGGTATTTTAATAGAGATTGTATTAAATCTGTAGATTGCTTTGGGTAGTATGGACACTTCAATGATGCTAATTCTTCCAATCCATGAACATGGTAACAAATTGTTCCATTTGTTTGTATTTTCCTTAATGTCTTTTTTCAGTGTTCTGTAGTTTTCTGAGTACAGGTCCTTTACCGTCTTGGTTAAATTTACTCATAGGCACTTTATTTTTCTTATTGCTATAGAAATGGGATTTCTTCCCCCCTAATTTCCCTCTCTGATAATTCATTGTTGATGTACAAAAATGCCATTGATTTTTGAATATTGACATTGTTTCCCACTATTTTCCCAAATTCACTTATTTGGTCACAGAGTTTTTTGGTGGAGCCAATAGGGTTTTCTATGTACACTATCATGTCATCTGCAAATAATGACAGTTTTACCTTCTCCTTTCCAATCTGGATGCCTTTCATTTCTTGTCTGATCTCTTTGGCTAGAATTTCCAATACTATGTTGAATAAAAGTGGTAAAAGCAGACATTCTTGTCTTGTTCCTGATCTTAGAGGGAAAGCTTTTAGTATTTATTCATTAAGTATGATGTTGGCTGTAGGTTTCTCATGTATGACCTTTATTATGTTGAGGTATGCTCCCTATATTCTCACTTTGCTGAGCGTTTTTATCATGAATGGGCGCTATACTTTATCAAATGCTTTTTCAGCATTTATTGACATGATCATGTGATTTTTGTCTTTCCTTTTGTATATTATGTATTGAATTGGCCAAAAAGTTTGAGTATTTTTTTCTGTAAGATAGCTCTAATAATGCTTAGTTGTCTTTGATTTCACTAGAAACAATTTTGTTAGATTTTATTGTGAGTACTGTCATACCAGCATGCATTTAAAAAAATCAAAATTGGTGAATTTTTGTGTAGCCATTTTAATACTGAAGATGGAAGAGATTCCACAACAATTTTTGGCATATTATGCTATATTATTTCAAGAAAGATAAAAACAACTGAAACACACAAAAAAAGATTTGTGCATTTATACAGATGGTGTTGTGACTAACTGAACATGCCAAAATGGTTTGTGCAATTTCATTTTGGAGATTTCTGGCTGTATGATGTTCTACAGTCAGGTACACCAGTTGAAATAGACACATTAATTGAGAACAATCAACATTATACCACACAGGAGATAACTAATATACTCAAAATATCCAGATCAATACAGTTATTGGTAAAAATGAAAAATGTATATTTTTTTACAGAGAAGAACTATTTGGCCAATCCAATAAATGTTGTTTTTAATAAAAATTGTGAGACATGCAAAGAAACAGGAAATTTTGATCTATACACAGAAAAGAATGTAGGCAATAAAAAATGTCTTTGAGGGGCCCAGATAATGAAAAAAGTAAAATATTTCAAAGCAGTTATCATAAATATGCTCAAAGAACTAGAGGAAAACATGTTAAAGAATTAAAGTAAATTATAATCACAATGATTCAACCCACTAAAGAGATCAAAAATTCTTTTTAATAGTAAAAAGTAAAATGACAATTCTGGAGGTAAAAAGTAAAGTAATTGAGATAAAAAAATTACTGGAGGGTTCTGGCATATATTTCTGCTAGTAAAAGAAAGAGTTAGTAAAATTTTATTATATCTCAATAGATTCTATACAGTCTGAAGCAACAAAATGTGATGAAAATTATTAATCTACATACCCAAGAAGCTCAACAAATACCAGGTAGGACAAAAAAATAAAAAGATCTATAAATTATAGTCAAATTACTAAAAGACAAAGAATAAAAACTTCAAAACAGATTTAAAAATGACTCATTACATATAAGGGAATTATATGAATATTAATGTTTGACTTCATATCGATGCCTTAAAAAAAGGCAACAGTCAGGGAAGTACCACACTGGCCTTTGACCTCTGCAGAGAGGGGTGGTTCATGTGTTAGATGCTTATGGACTGCCACATGAGTAAGGGATGCTGCCAAAACTCCAGCTTTTTTAATGCTCTTGTTTAACAAACTGCATATAGTGTACTGTGGCAAAGAAGGAAAATGAATGATTGACCTCTACTATGTGCAGTTCAACTGATACCAGTGCCCAACTTGAGGCTGAAACTCAAATTATAAAGTTGGAAGAAGAGCTGAAAATAGAGAATAATATGCAGCTGTCCACTACTCTGTTGGCTTCAGGGCTAACAGACAAGGTGAGAGAACAGGTTAAAACGTTGGAGGTCTTAGCTTGTTGTTTTGTAAACCTGGGAGGGCACAAGATGCTTCAGATTAAGGTCTGAATGTTTCCGACAAAGCCTGATCATAACACTAAAAGGTAGAATCCCTGGGAAAGTGAGAAGAGCAAAATGGAAAGTATTATGGTAATTGACAGTGAAACAGATTAAATGCCCCACCATCAGACCCCTAATACAAAGGAAAATTATAAGTAGCAATTACCCTAGACTTCTGATAATAGAAATGTATACCCCAAAACTCAGAGGAGAAAACTTGCATTCTCTCTGGCTCTTTAAGTTGTAAATCTTATCATGTCTTTAAAATGTTAATGTCTCAGGAACCTAACCAAAACACTGCCCAGAGAACAAAGGGAAAAAATAGTCTTTTAAAAATACATACTGCCATAACAAAACAGATTTATACAAAAGCTACAGTATTTTTATATAAAACTATTAAAAAGTAAAAAGAATGAAATAAAATAACTATATGTAAAAGATAGGATGTATATTTTCATTAAAACATAATATAACATGCATTTTTGTTGAATATAATAGAATGTAATTTTATTTTTGAGTGAGAAAAGATATAAAAGACATGTTTTTAATAAAAAAAATAAGCACCAGAAGTGTGGCTGTTGGCTGCCGAGCTTAGTTAAGGCTGCTGCAGGGACACCCTGGAATAATGTGTGCATCAGCACCAAGACTGGGATCCTTAAAGAGAGAGAGGAAGGGAGAGAAAGAAACATCCATTGATTACCTCACATATGCACCTGGACCAGGGATCAAACCACAACCTAGCACCCTCATCACATGTGTGGATTCTGGGACTCTCTGAGTCTAGCAAGACAATGACAAGAAGATATCCTCCAACCCACTCCTGGGACTGAGGGTGGGCTCTGAAGTGTGTAGGATGAGCCAAGACCCAGTGTACCCCCATGTAGTTGACACTGGTGGGAAGAAGAATGCTTTACAGGTGTGGGACCTTCAGGAGTTTGAGGAGCTTGTGTTCAGAGACAAGAACATAGGGAATGACTGGCTCAACTGGCAAGTTCCCATCTGGGACCAGGACATATAGTTCCTTCTTGAATCACAGAAGCTTGTTACTTGTACAGGGTACCACCAGGTCTGTGTCTATGATCCAGCCTCCCTGCAGTGCTGGACAGTCCTAGAGGCCACCTACGAAGAGTACCCACTGACAGATATGATTCACTCCTGGGAGCAATTCGGTGATTATGAGGAGCACTCATGGACAGCTGGCAGAAATTGACCTTTGGCAAGGGCACCTGTTGGACTGTCTGAAGGGGCTGATGGGCAATGTATGAAGGTTACAATGCCACCGTTCAAGCCCCTACTAGTTTCCTGTGACTTGGACAGAATCTTGAGGGTACATAGGATCCAGAATTCACAGCACTTGGAGCACAAAGTTTATTTCAAGTCAACTGAACTGCCTTTTCCTGTCAGGCAGGGATAACTGGGAGCATGAACCACAAGAGCCTTAAGAGCCCCAAGAGTCTAATAAGTTACCCCCAGAAGACACAGAGGCAGGTGAGTTTTGGGTTTCCTTGGAGCAGCTGCCAAGCAGAAGTTCCTTGACTTAAAGACCCCAGGGGCTTTCCAAACCAGAGGGAGAAAGAAAAAGTGGCCTGGCTCCAGCAGACCCTGATAAGCCTGAGCTCATTTTGTAAATAAACAATTGACACCCCCCTAAAAATGATTTTTTTCTAAAATAAAATGATTTCTTCAAAATAAGGAAAAGATGGGACAACATCAGAAAGGTATATGAAAGTTGCAAAAGTTTTATGGAAGTTGCAGAAGGTTTATGGAAGGTATATTAAGAAAAGAATTTTATGTGCATTCAGCTAAGATTGAAATGAATTTATTTAAATTAAAAAAATTTTAGTACTATGTTAAATAATAGTGGTAAGAATGGATATACTCATCTTGTTCCTGATGTTAGAGAAAAAGCTTTCTGTTTTTCACCATTTAGTATCATATTAGCTGAGGTTTTGTCATATATGACCTTTATTATGTTGAGGCACTTTCCCTTCTGTACCCATTTTATTGAAAATAGAGATACTGTATAACTCAGCAAACCTTCTTCTGTGTATCTACCTGAAAAATGTGAAAGCATTTATTCACAAAGATGTATGCACCCCTATATTCATCGCAGCATTATTCATGGAAATAACCTAGTGACCTTTTTAGATGATTGGATACAGAAGATGTTTTTATATATGTTTATATATAAAATATATATTCATGTGTGTGTATATATATATATATATAATGGAATGCTACTTAGCTATAAGAAATGATGAAATACTGACATTTGTGACAGTATGGATGGATCTTGAGAATATCATGCTAAGTGAAATAAGCCAGACAGAAAAAGTCAAGATTTCACTCATATGTGGGATATAAAACTGAAAGTAACAAATGAACAAACAAGATAAACAAAACCTCATCAGCACAGACAACAGTATGATGATTACCAGAGGGAAGAGGGTTGAGAGGATAGTGAAGGGTAAAGAGAGTCAGATATGTGGTGACAAAAGAAGATTTGACTTAGGATGATGGGTACACAATACAATATACATATTTATCATTGAATCATATTCTTGAAACCTATAATTTTTTATTTATTTTAAAATAAATAAAAGTAAAAGGAGAATTTTAATATCAAAAGTGCAGGTTTCTGATAACTAAGATCAATTTGCCTTCATGTGGGAGGGACAATAATAATGTTTTCAAGTGTTTTCTTCAAGTCTACTTGCTTAATTCCACAATATATCATGGGGTGGTAACCCTAAACCTGCCCCTGTTCTTTTCTCCCATATCAATAAAATGGACCCATCTCATTGATAATATAATCTTAGCATATGGAGACTTGCCTCTGCTGCAGGGCACTCTGTAGGCTTTGCTGGGACATCAGCAAGGGAAAATATGGGCAGTAAATTCACAACAGGTAATTCAAGTCCCAAGCATTTGTATAATGTTTTGGGAGTCATTTGACTGGGTAAGATGCATGTTACCCCAGAAGCTATGTTTGATAAGATGCAAACCTATCCACCCCCTAAAAATGTAAAGGAGATGCAAGTCTTTGTTGGGATTTGGGGGTTTTAGAAGACTTTTATTCACTACCTGGCAAAATGTTTTTATCTCTTATGGCACCTGATAAAGGAGAGGCACATTTGGTCTTGCAAATCAAAGCAGTAAGCCACCATTGAGAAGGCAAAAATACTAGCAAAGCAGAGTTCTGGGCATCTCCCAAGCAGGGCTGTGATTTGAGTTAAATATGCATGAGACACCAGAAGGTATGAGCTAGGCACTGTGGCAGAGACAAGGAAGGGGCGAATGCCCCTAGGATTTTGGCCCCTGTTATAGAGGGCATTAAAAACTGAATATACCTCCACAGGGCAAAGGTTCCTAGCAGTTTACACAGAGATCCTCCAGGTGGAGCCTCTCACAAAGGAATGAACCTCAGTAGCCATGAGCTGAATGAGAGCACCCTGGCTATTGATCATTCATGAGCACTGGCTTTTAACCCTTTGTACTGATAGTTGGGCTGTTGTAAGGAGGTTGATCCTATGTCTTAGATAACATAAAGCTGTGGGGAGGATAAAACATGTTTGAGTCCTTATGGGATCAGGACCAATGGAAGGACATTTGGGTTCACCTACAAGAGTTTAAGGCAATGTTTACTGTTTTTCTGGCTCACTGATTTCCCCCTGAAATAAAAAAGCTAATGCCCTGGCTTAATACAAATCCTAGACACTGACCCTTCAGTAAATATAACAGATTGGGTATATGAAAAGAATAGCCACTACAGTGCCTGGATGAAATGGCATATTACCAAGGATGTCAGATTGCCCTTGAAATATAGTAATTTAGTTAATACAGTAATAGCATGTTCTGTGTGTTTTAAACAATATCTAAGGCAACTACCAAAAGAGTCGTGCTATCCACCGGAGTCCTCAACTAGTAAAAGATTGGTAAATTGATTATACTGGCCACTTTCTCTAAGGGAGGATTCTAAATAAGCCTAGGTTTGTATGAACCCTGTATCTTGCTTAACCCTACTTTTCTTATGTCATTTGTATAAACCATCTGCCACTATTAGTGTTTTAGTGATGCTGAGTACAATGTATGGATACACTCATCAAATATACAGTGATCTATGATTACATTTCAAAGGTTATGATATGCAAGACTGGGCAAAAAAAGACAACATTGAATGAATGTTGATAGAAAAAAATGGAATATTAAAGTAGCAGATTAAATTACTAACAGTAAAACCACTGTGGCTGATTGAGTTACAATACTGTCCCATACTTTAACACAGTTGAATCATAACCAGCATTGCCTCATATGCTAGTCTGGGGAACCATGGTGAGATTGGTTCTCCCCATGGTGAGAACCCAATGCTGTCTGTAAAGGTAAGGAAGTAAAGGGAAGCAGCATTTGCCTCAACTCTTACCATGGATTAATGTGCTACACTGTTGAGAATACCAGGACCCATCACATATGGAATCTACTGGAATTTACAATAAAATAATCCCTAGAATGGATTGATTACTTTGCACCACTGGATGAGGGGGAATGATTCAATCTCCCCTGGGATTCCCTTGTTCTGCTGTCCAGTTGAAATACACTATACATGAACTGAAACATGTTGCATACACCGACGCGAGAAACAAACGTCCAGGAACTTTCAGGATTCAAACGTGATGTTTTATTGGCCAAAGCTTTACCTGCGCAGGGGCGAACTCTCCGAACGTGTCTGGAGACACAGTGCTCCTAAGAGCTGCAAATGAGAGTCGCACCTTAACGCTCACAGCTAGGTTCTTTTATAGAAGCGAGCAAGCAAGCACTTTTACAGAAGCAGATGTGGCAGTTAGCCATTGGCTGGGAAACTCATGCTAGGCTCGTGCTCTCATTGGTAATTGGTTGGGGAAGCTCGTGCTCAGCCTGCATTCAAGGGCTGGGGCAGGGGTAAAACTTTTCACCTGGGCAACTGTCCAGGTGGCTATCTGCTAGGTCAGCCCTGCCTTTCTTAACTTCTTGGAACACAAGCCTAGGGTGGTTATGCAGTTATGGCTTTTCTAACCTTATTTTCTTAACACTAACTCCTTATGCTCATGCAGCTTTCTTTGTTCTCCACAAAACACACACAATTATAGGAGGGGAGAAGGTGGGAATACTGGCCTGACATATCCTGCCCCACTACATCTCCTTATGCTTAACAGTGCTTCCTCTCTAGACAACATATGTGCTATGTACAACCAGGTCAATTTCCTAAGCTTCCAACCTTCCTCTTCTCAAGGTCAGGTATATATGACCTGTTTTTCATATATAAATCATTTACAATCATTCAGCCCCCATCTTTTTCACTCCATTAGCCTTAAGGACATAATTGCTCACATAGAAATCCTCACTAAGTTTACCCAGAAACCCTTGCATGATAGCCAATGAAGTCTGTCTCTAATGAACACTGAAATATCTCTAATGAGAAGAGCTGCCCTCCAAAGTAGAATGGCCTTGGACATTATTGCTGCCTCACAAGGAATCACCTATGCCGTTATTGAAACAGAAAGCTGAGTGATTGTTTGTTTGTTTATTTATTTATTTTTAGACAGAGGAGAGGGGAGGGAGAAAGAAAGAAAGAGAAACATCAATGTGTGGTTGCCTCTCATGTGCCCCCAAATGGGGATGTGGCCCAAACACAGGCATGTGCCCTGTCTGGGAATCGAACTAGTGACCCTTTGCTTTGCAGGCCA